>JAJKFJ010007505.1:0-16429 GCA_027382625.1 Tetmemena sp. SeJ-2015
TATTATTAGATTTTAATTATTTTTTTCCTCAATGATTCTCAATTTAACTAATAATTTTATACATTGAAATTTTTAAAAAATAAGAATTCTAATAATTAATTTCAAAAAATTATGCTTTACTTTTCCGTCAAAATTTATAGATCTTTGATTGAAAAAAATAAGTAGACTTAAAACATCAGGAAGAATTTGTTTTAATCTCTAGCTTTATTTTATCCTTAAAATATATCTTAAGCAGAGTAAAATAAATTACTCTTAATATGTTGGTGAGAGAAAGTTCTCATTTCTTATTTAAAATTAAATAAATGCTTTAAAACTAAAATAGAATTTTAATTTGTCTTAGAGCATAAATAATTACTAATTAATAAGTTTAAAACCTTCGGAATAATAATGTTTGAATATAATTTGTAAATAATTGCTCCTTAAGTAATGACAGTTGATGGAATAGTATCTGCAAAAGTATAGGACTGTAACTTTATAATTTTTATAATAAATATTAACGATTGAGAAAATGTTGAGTCAGTCCATGCAAATGTAAAGAGCTAGACATTTCTGTCATTCCTGCCCGCTATCATTATATTTGGATTAATTGAGTAAAACCCTCCTGTAAATGGAACAAATTAACCACCACTGTTTAACTACGGAAACTGCAAAATCATAATAAATATAACTCTAAATCTAAATCTTTTTATTATAATGTATAATTATTTCTATCAATTTGTGGGATTATATAAATCTAGAGTAGAATCAAACAAAATTTAATTATGGCTGAATAAAAATAGTTTTTTTTAAATAAAAAATATAGGGTGAATATGAATACATGATGGTTGATAGTATTTTGCTAGAAATACATCGAGTCCTTGTTCTGTGATTCATATTATATTATTTTTTAAATTTAGAGTTAAATCAATTTAAATATCAACTACAACGACTTTATCTACGACAACATCATTAGCAACTACAAAAACATCAAAAACTAAAAACCCAACTTGAAATGGACCTCTGAGGAGGCAAGTACCTAGGGTAAGCAAGGCTTCCCTCCCGATCAACAGAGACTCATCTTCGCTGGCAAGCTCAAAGTGTTACAAAAGTATGCTTGCATTTGCGTACTTTTGAATAGCATTAGCAAAGAGATTAACATCATGCGCAAGATTTAACTAATATCACTTTTTTAAGTACTCTATCTTGATTAGGTTTTGCCAATCCTCGATCATGTCATAATATTCACCCTGTATTTAATAAAAATATATAAAATTTACTTTATTCTTTTTATTTTCAAAAAGATATTCAGCTCAAAGACAGCATATTAAAATTTTAAAAGCTTATAATTAAAAAGAGTCGCATATAAATTTGAATGTATCATTAAAAAAATCAAACCAAAATAATTTTAATTTATTATTTTAGACAAGATCGTTAAAATTTTTAGAAATTTTAAAAGCAAATTAATAACTTTGATGTTTAACTTCTCAAAATAATTATATTAAAATTATTTCTTTAAATTATGGTTATTTACTACTTTATCATATATAAATAAATGAAACAAGTTCTCATAGAAATGTAATTTTTTAATGTGTACTTATAATTTATCAATTTATAACTAAAAAATTGAGGTTCCTAAAAGACAGATAAGTTTAAATATCCTAAATGATGGCGCTATCAGATTTATAGCTCAAACTTTATAAATATGAGAGCAATAAGACTCTGGAGAACTGGAGATTAACTTTTACTTCATTGAGTAATGCCCAGAAGGCATTTCCTTCTAATCTTACTTTAGCGATAATGTAAGCTTATATCAGCTGCCTAAGTTAGAACAGGTTAATAGGCTTGTTCTGCCATCCAAAGTCCATTTAGAATATTTTTTTTCCTCTTTGTTATTTGATTCTACAATTTATTACAAAAAACTTCCACTTTTTTTATGTTAAGTTTTTAACTATCACCCAAACTCAATCAATCATTTCTTTTTTAACTTTTCTAGGTCAAAAATATATATTTTAAGCTTAAAAATAATAAATCTTTATAAATAAGTTGATTAATTTTTTTAAACTAGACGAACTATTTGATAACGTATATATTATGATTTGTATCGAAAGTCATTCTTATTAAACTTGCTGAGCAGAGCAAAGCTCAATTAATAAATTATTTATAAGGAGTATCAGGATTTATCAACCATAGCAAATTAGATTATTCTTAAAATAAAATATATTAAATAATAATTAAAATAATATTTATTTGATTAATATGTATGGACTTTGTGAATATATAATTGCTAAGAAATATAGTCCATGGCTGATCCCATCCCAAGAAACTGTTTATAAGTCATTGTGTTTCCAGATCCTGTAAAAGATAGCGAGTAGTATGCAAATATTGGTTAACTATTGGGCGGATTATATGACTGATTGTAAAGAATGAGTTAGCCATTTTATGAATCATACTCAAGTTAGTCAGAGGGCAAAGGAAGCTTAAATAATTTATAACAAAATAAGCTGTATTTGTGCTTGAATTTATTCATTTTTTACGTGGAACAATATGTAGACAATAGTTTAACCATAGACTATATTGTCCACAGTCCCAATATCTTAATAAGTGTTAAAATCTTCTCCCTCCAAATATATAATCTTCCCCAATCCATAAAACTCTTTATCAGACTCCCCTATTTCAACATCCCTCAATACCAATACCTAATACTCTGAATTCTCTACCCAGAATACAAATTTAAACTCTAATTTTATTAAGAAAAAATGCAAATATTTTTCAAATATTATGTTAGAATGCTACAAGACTTGGTAATTAATTTGTTTCCCTTTAAACAAAATTTAATTTAAAATTCTTTATTTAAATAGTCCATATTTTATTAAAGCACATTCTCCTCACTTTCTTTGAAACTATACTTTTATTTTGATCTAACTACTAAATTTATTACATTTTAACTTAGCTTTTTATAATAAACTTATATAAGAACTTTGAGATTCCCAAATAAGAAATAAAATCTTTTAGTCTTTTAATAACTAATTTATGAAGATTAACTACAAAAAGTATGTATTTAGTTTTAAATTTAAATCTTTAAATAATTGATAAATAATTTCTAAGAAAATAAATAAATGGATATGCTGCAAAAATAGTAGTAGCTTCTATCAATAAAAGTAGACATTATAAAACTAGAATCATTACTTTTTTAGATTTATAATATTGATTGTAATTATGTACAAATATAAGTTTAAAAGTTAAACCTTTAATTAAATAATTTTAGCACTCATTTTAACAAGCATTCTTACGAAACGCTCTCACATAATAATAAGATGAGGAATATAAGAAAAAAAAGAAAGATATTGAAACATAATTTATCTGAAATCTTGCTCATTACTTTATGTAGGATAAAACTTCCTAAAATAATAATTAAGTTGTTTTTTATTAACATTTAAGTTAGGAATTCTCATTCTTAGGAGTTCCATTATTTTCTGGCTTCAATTAATAGTGCTAACTTATAATAAAAGCTAATTATAGTTGGAATTTTAATTAAAATCGGTGATTGGTTAAAATAATAAATGAAGAGTTGCAACTTCGTGTCAGTTGAAATCACAGATTCACCCCCTGATCTGCAGCTTGTTCGATAGCTTATCAAAAATTAATATGAGTTTCTTCTTTAATCATCTTCGTAGCACCTCTCAGTAGTGAGATATGACTCACACACTCTTCATCATCTTCCATTTCATTTTCATCTTAACTTGTGTCGCTAATAACTCTTTACTGAGCACTCCCAGACAAAAGTTGCAAGGATAAAAAGTTCTTAGAATTTTATGCTGAATCGAATGGTCTAATTATCATTTAAATTGGACACACTTCAACTGTCGCGAATTTATTCCATTTTAATTTAATATCTAATTTAATTCTCTTTTTTATTAAATTCTCAGCTATATTAGTTTTTAATAGGAGTTATAATATATTACGTAATTATCTTTTCATATGAGCTTATGCCTACTTTATTTTTTTAAAAACATTTTTCCTTTATTCAACAAAACGAATCATAAATGAAATATTTTATAAGCAATTTGTGGATTATAAAAACTAAATTTTAATTAAGCTCAACAAGAGTTTTTACTTTATTTTGAAACTAATAATTCGTCATGATAAATTTTTAAGATAGTCTATAGAACAAAGAACGACTTGCTCAGTTATGGTTTAAATTTGAAAATTTAAAATCTTTCATTCGATATTCTCTAGTTAGATCTAAACATAATTAACAAATTAAGGAAATCTTCAAGAGCCATTTGGTATTATGGCTTTCTCTTTTTATTGATTCTTTTGAAGGATCTTACAGGAACCATAACTGGGTGCTCTAAATCATCAGGATTTGAAGAGCTAATTATAGGCTTCTATTTTTTCTTTTAATCCAAAATTGATGCTGACTTTTTTATATCTCCTGGATTAAAAGAAGTTATTTAAGTTTATGAAGTATTGTCAATAATAAAATAAATCAAATTCTTGATCCAGATCTTATGTTACCAAGTTATTTATTGTTTAATTATTGTCATTTGAACTTTTGATTCTAATCCATGATTTATTATATCCCTCGACCTTTTCTTGATTCCTCTTTGAATTAAATTTGCTATGCCTTTTTTGCCTTTTTTATTTCACCTGATTCTTTCAAAATTTAGAAATTCAATTAAAAGTTTAAACTTAAAATATAATTTATTATTCATGATTTATTTAAAATTATTAGTATTTAAGTGCTTATAAATCATTATATAATTTTATTTTAGCTTTAATTTAAATCTTAAAAAATATTTTTAAAATATCTTAAAATTATTTTGTAAAAAGAGATTTGTAGTAAAGTTATAGTAATTTAAATAATGTAAATTAAATTATATCATAAATTAAGGAACCTCTCGGGGCAAATATATAGCAATAGCACCTATAATATGTTCAGCCCTATTTGGTTCAGAAGGCCAGCTTTTATTGAAAGTAGCCACTTTTTTACAAGTATTTTTGAGTTCCTTTAGAGTTTGATGTCGATTTCTTAGCTTTATGTGTCTATGTAGTTATCAATTTACTCTCTCTGAGTTTAACCTGACTTTTATCCACTTAGCAGATTGAGTACTTTGTTCAGGAATACTTGGGATACAAGCAGCTCTTAAAAAACTAACTTTTAGATTAGCAGACTAGAACTTAGTCCTCATTCATTTAGGCTTTACAGAAGCAAACTTAAAAAAATTGAAAATCTAAGCTGAAACAACTATAAAATAATTAAACGTACTTTCAATATTCAAAGAAAGATATAGATTTTAGACTTAAGTTGTGTTTAATGCACCAATTTATAAGTTGACAAGCTCTAATTTAGCACAAAAAGTTGGATTCTTCACTCTGCCGCAAGCTGATCAGAAGATAACAAAATTATAGCACTGGGTAACTAAAATTTTAGAAGGAAATGATTCAAACCCAACTAAAAAATAAAAAGAATAAGAGCAAAAAGCAGAGATCAGAGCAAGACATTATTATTAGCCGTAAGCAGAAATTCGCCATTTTAAAACAGAATATGAAATAAATTTTGATATCAATTTAAATGTTTCTTTTAATTCAGGCAATATATATAAATACCATCTCATTTATCTTAAGACAATTTGATTTCTATCTTCAGTAATTTATCAAACAGTCGAGGAACCAGTCATTTGAGGAAATGAATATAACTCATCGAGTATTATTTTAGATATTGTAAGATTATGTTCTGAAGTGACAGCTCACAATTGTGCAGTCTTTCACTTCAACTCAGTTTCAGTCTTAGACTCTTCCAAAAGTGACAGTTTTTTTTATAATTTCGGTCCCAAAATATTAGAACCAAGGAGCTTGAAAAATAATTTGAGGATTTTAGTGAGAAGACAATCTTAAAGTAATAATTAGTATATCTGTGTAATGAATAGAGTTAGAAGGAAGATGCATCAACCTTGAGGTCATCGGAGTAAACTTTCATCACTTCAAATCTTAATTTTATTGCAATGTATAGAGTTCGCTACAGCTTTCCTCAGCTGTTTTTCGCTATGAGACGGGGAGATGGCTTGAATCAAGGCTCCAACCTTACCTTTAGTCATATTTCTCTTGTTTTATCAAGGACTGAAGAAGCGATCAATGACAATAGCAACTCAAGAGTAATGGGGTTTCTGCCTGTTGTGTCGCTGAGGTTAACAACTCAAAGTGATATCGTCAGTAATGGCATTTTTGTTAATGAACCTCCACTTTTGGAGATAATAATGATTTATGAGGAATTAAATTGGTATTATATTAATGTCCCTGAGACTTGGGGGTTAGTGCTATAGATCGTACTGTTTGAAATTTTCATCATGATGTTTGCAAAGCATAGCAAATACTTTGTAAAAGAAGACAAACGTTTCAAAATCAATGCATCTCCTAAATGGATCTAACCACACTCTTGTCTTGTCAATCAAAATCGGAAGACCTTATTTTGTTCAAAAACTGAGTAAACTAGCAATTTAAACTTAATAGAAAAACCTTTCTTATCGAAATATATACATTTAATCATTAAATTCAATATCAATAATTTTTTCATTTGCAAAGAAAATAAACTATGAAGATAGCATATAGCAAAGTTCCTTTAGATGACTATTGTATTGCTGCTTATTTCATCTCAGAATACTAACCCAATAGATGGAGCTGAGAGGTGATGAGATACTTTGTAATTTTGAGTGGACCTCCTCAAGACCGTTTCAAACCAAGTTTATTACTTTAATTTAATAATTTATGTTTTAATTATTTTGTAAAAGTATTTTATATATTAAAATTCTCATTGTGCTTATGAGTTAATGCTTGAATATTTTAATTAGTTAGTAAATGATCACGACTTTGATGTTTTTGTACCTTCTTAAGTTATTTATTTTTGAGGAACTTAGGTATTTTGCTAATAATTCCAAATGCGAAATTGCAAAAGTTAAGAAGCATAATGAGGAAGATTTATATCATCAGAGAGAGACCTATGGATTATCTAGTTTGGACGTCTCCATCAAAATAAAATAATTTGAAATGTTCTGTGAATGGGATGAGCTGGAGAGTTATCATAAAAATGCTTACTTCATTCACGATCTCTATTTAATTATCTCTATAATTTTTGTAGGGCCTAAACAGTATTAACATGAGGGCGCTTGCTTGGCTGAGTTGCAAGCACAACAAAAACTAAAAAGCTTAATTATTCATTAGCATCACAATTATTATCACATATATTCAATCAAGATTACTAATTTTATTAGCAATAGTTACAAATATTCTTGAATTGTAGCTCATTTAAAAATATTTTATCGGTTAAATTTTTATTGATAGATAATTATCTAAATCAAATTTGAATTTCTTTAAAAATTAAAGTAATTCATAAAATATGTGCAATTCATGTTCATATTTATTTTTGCTTTAGAAACATTTTAAATTGAGAGAGCGTAAATAAAGCGCCTAAAGAGATAAATTGTTGTGTGGAATATGCCATAAGATATCCCATTCTAAGATTTGCTTGTTAGTATTTTCGGATTCAAATTTGAAATTAGAGATCCATACTTGTTCTGAAATTCTTTATCATTTAGCAAAAATCTATTCATCAACAAGAAAATCAAAAAAGCAGGGATTGACAAAGAATACACAATGAACAATAGGTAAGTCAAAAATATTTGGTTAAGCTAAAGCTGTAGGAAGCTTGCAACACAGTTCTTTAAATATCTCTTAGAATATGTCTCAATAAGCGCAGAAAATAGCAAAGCATTTTAAAATTAAATAGTATAATACATCTCTAATCTTTACTAAAATGCTTTTTGAACTAAAAATATTTATGATCAAGTAAATAATTACTTTATGGGGAACTTCATAGCTATGAACCTTATAAAAACGCCTAGGATTGCCAAAGTGAATAATGTCACAAGGGTAACTATAAATATAACCAAGAAGTTCCTAGAACTATATCGTTTAAAGTTAAGTATTAAAGTGAAGTTTTTAAATAAAAAAGATATCCATTTGATTAATTTCAAGATCGCTCTCCAACTCATTAAATGCTCCAAATAAACTATCTTTGAAGTTTTCCATACCGGTTGATATAATGTCTAAGAGCTCTTAAGGGATAATTGACATGTTTGAGATTTACAAATAAAACATATTTATTTAAATATCATAATAGATGTCAATTATAGAATTTAGACAAGTTAACAAATTGTAAGGTGTACATATTCTTAGCATGGGAATATGCGAAATTATTGAGAGGAAATTTAGCAAAGTCCATATACGCTTCATCGTAAAACCTAGAATTATTTACAGTAGCATATTAATATATATTCCTGCTTAAATTACGTTTCCAAAAACCTAGAATGTTGTAACTAAATTCTTCTCTAGTTAGGTTGAGATAAATTCTTGGCGTTCAACTTTTGTGGACAAGATTTCGTTTTTAACTATCAATGATTAATTATAATCCTTAGCCTTAAAATATGATGGATCAGCAAAGCTCATGTATATTTTATCTAAATACTGAAATGATTAATACGAATAATGTTACATAGCTTTAAGAGACAGCTTCTATATTTTAGAAATCAAATTTAAGCTTTAAGTTTGTAGTAGTGTAACTGACTATGCGAACTGATTTAATGTAGGATTAATCAATAGTCATTTCAGATTAAGAGTTTACAAAGCTTTAGTTTTTACCGAATTTAATACTCTTCAGTATTTTATTATATCTGATGTTAGCTATACTAAGAAGATTGTTCACACTATCATCTTTGCTTGTAATGTCAAATTATGATTAGAATAATATAAAAATTAGGTTTTTAATGATACTAGCTAAATAAACAACTTATGTATATTTGAGTTGAAAAGATAAGTTGATTAGATCATTTGATTTACAAGTTTTATTTGTTCAATTAAATTCCTTTTGAGGAAAATTAATTTTATTTTACAGATAAAATTATATTGTAGCCAAAGATGCTAAATTTATATTTTCATATCTATAAATTAATTAATAAAAGAATCATTCATTAAGATTGTAAATTATTGCTGTCAGAGCAAATGATTTTTAAATCACGTAAACCGTAAATGATAGTTAGAAGATTTAATAAAAGATTCTTCTAAAATTTAGTGATGAATCTCTTCTCGGGTCACTAGATAATAAATAATCATTAAAAACAAAAAGTAAATTAAGAATAAAGTGTATTTAATTTAAAAATAGCCTATAACTTGATTAAGCATAAAAAATTATTTTATTTATTTAGATTACAACTGATTTTAGCTGATATTTAAATATGAAACTAAATGTTTGAGCTAAAGTTATCAGTATCCAATATTTGTATAGGGTCTGAAAAAAGTATAGTCAAGTATCCTTAAGCATCAACTTTATTAAGATAGAGCTAGCAAGTACAATTTTCTTTTTTGTAACTTGGTGAATTTGTATTCCCTCCAGATTAATCTGGAGAGCCTTCACTGTTATCTGTTAAATTATAATTGAGAGGAACGTATTAAATCCAAAAAAATACTTGCTTAGATATTTTGCCCGTGCTTAAGTCTATTATATTCATAACAGAGCCTCCTCTTAAGTATTAGTTGGGGTCATCGTCATTTCTTAATAAAATATAATTTAAATAATTTCCCAAGAGCAATTGAATTTGGGAACCTTTCACCGATAACTAGGTTAGATTAGACTAAAGAACAAATCTAAACGCTTCCTGGTTTAATAGCTCGCTATAGCAAGGAATAAGGTTGGCGAGATAGATTGTATCCTATTTATTTTATTGTTTGAAAACTATCTACTGCTCTTATATGAATTCATTTAAAATATAATTTTTTTTATTTTAATTTAAGTGCAGCTATTTTTTAAGCCATTTTTTAATATATTTAAGTTTATTTACATAATTTTAACAAGCAATAGAAACAATCATTATTTAAAATTATGAATTTGAAACAATCACTTTGCTTGTTGAGGATAGGCGTTGAATTAAATAAATAAATGGTTGGTGGTTCAAAAACAACGACAGTAATTGGAATAGAGTAGGGAGGATTCATATTTGAGTATTCCACCAAAATAAATAAAATATGAAAGCCGTACACTCCTTCCTTGTCCGTATTATCATCAAAATTAAATTCAATATAAAATAAAATGTACTACTTGAAATTTATAATCTTTAAGTGAAAAATAAAGTCTGTCTTATCTTTTAAATTAAATTTACTTCAAGATTTCTCATATAGCATCAATTTTGAAATTATTTTTTTTAATTTTTCAAAATATACTTAAGTGATTAAGGAATAACAAAAGCCAGCTTGGTATCAAATAAAAACATAATATCAGAATTGAATGTAACCTTGTTGGGATCTGAGTTAGGATCTAGATAATAGGTACTATAAGGACACTCCGGTATTTCCATAACTATATACTTTAATAAGTCAAATGGTTGTGGACCTGCTCTAAAAACATATAAAATTACATTCTTTAAATTGTTATCGAAAATAAGTTATAGAAGAAAAATCGTAGCAATTTATTTAGATGAAAGTAAGAGCAGATGGTTCCCACTATTGATCAATTCACTATTAAACTGAGAGGATTGACTGCTGATATTAATGAGGATGATATTAAGAATGTAATGAGCAAGTTTGGAGAAATCCTCAAAGTATTTTATTTAAGTGAAAATTCCCACTGAAGAACTTAGAAATGGGCGCCATCGCATTTTAGGCTTTGCATTCGTAACTTATCGTAATGCTGAAGATGCTTCTAAGGCATTTGAAGAAGGTGAAATTAATGTTGATATCGCCACTTTAACAATTGAGCAGGCAACTAAAGTTTATTATCCCGCAAAGGATCAATAAAATCGCAACTCTGATTTCGATAACCTCAGAAGAAGGTTTTGAAATTAACTCACTTATATAGTTGAAATTAAACAAGCGCATTTATAACTACCATATGATACAATTCTGACTTAATTCTCATTTTTGGAAAGCAGAGTTGACATCATATTTTTAATTCAAAAGATATATATACCTTTTGATAAAACACACAACGAATAAAAGTGTGAAATAATTTTGATTCAATTAAGTATAAGAAATTAATTCTCTCTTTAAATACAAATTCACTCAATTTAGAACTCAATCTTTGAGGCTTCTAGTTTCTTTTCCTTGGCTCTAAGAATTTTGTAAACTCCTCTAAACTCATTCTTAGCAATTCCAAATCTCATAGTGAAGAACTTTAAACTATACTGGAAGAAGCTTTAGTAGTCTGATCTCTCATAGACTGGACTTTTTACATTGCACACAAGATACTTGAAGAAAGATCTAATCACGACGTAGACGATGAGTATGATTTTGATGTCTATCTACTTTCCTAATTTTTCTAGTGCTGATTCCTTGTTAGCAGAACTAACAGTGAGTGTGTTTGTGTTGTTTAAATGGAAGCGCTTGAATTCTTAGCAACACGCAACATATTTTTCAGCAGCTGCGATGTATAGTTTATTGAGAGTAAGTTATGCGAATTCTCTTGAATTGATGGTTGACTTGAAGTAATGCGATATGTTATTCATGAGGAATGATTTGAGCTTCTTCTTCAGCCAGAGAGTGGATTAAAAGGTTTGCATGTTAACATTGAGTGTGCAAAGAATGCCTTCCCTCTTTATGTTGATGTTCTAAACTATGTTGAGGGTCTCCATGTTTATTGATATTCCAATCCAGTTGAAAAGTTCCTCCTCCATCATAATTGAGTTTGGATCAATGGCTTAAACTGAGGCAATTTGTTATTTCTGCTGTAAGCTTTACTAACTAGGGGCAACTTAGCCACTCGCTCCTATTTTGTGTAGGTTTAGAAGGAAATTAGTCTTCAGCTTTTTCATGTTAAACTTAAAGTAGTTCCCTTGTGAAAGCTGATAAAGTTTCTCAATGAAAAGCATGGCGTTGTTTTTCTCAGTTGTAATGAGCAGGTAGTCATCTGTTAATCTCATAAGTAGGTTAAGTTCAGGTTTTTCTGGTTCAAGAGATTCTTTCCTAAGGAATTGCAAAACATTTTCCTCTAAGTTAGCATAGTAGAAAGATGACAGGATGTTAATAAAATATTATATTAAATTTCAATTTCTATAAATAGATGTAGGATACACATAGACCTTGAGGAATACCTTTCATTTGCTTATATTGGTTCTTGTTGAAGGTAACATAGTTATTTTGGCAAATCTTGATGACAGGTTAGAGCAAATCTTATAATAAATTTAAGATTAGTATATAATTATAAATCGTTCTTTGGGAATTTCTTCCTCTATTCTTGTTCAACAATGATAGTTCTCTTCATGTTGAGATCATTGAACTCATCTTCTAATATCTCAAAGAGAGTAGGGTAGCTGCTTCCATCGATTCCTATCTTTTAAAACTTGTATCTGAAGTATTACTTAATAGGAAGTTTCCTAAAGTTGCTTCTCTCAACGATTATATTGTTCTTTCTCTTGAGCACAAAGGTGTTGAGGATGAAATATTCTTTGTCTAAAAGGTCTGATCTCTAAAGGAAATTCACAACTTTTTCACAATCCACATTATCGTAGCACTTCTCAATATCCATGGCCACAAAATAGAGCTTTTTCTCACCTGTAGCTTTCCATTTCTCTACAAATGTCTCATACCTCCTCATTATGTCATCATAGTTAAACACTGCGAAACCAAATTGGTGCTTAAACATTTTACTTTTTAAATTCTTGAGCATCATGTGAGCAGTTTGCAGTTTATTGTTTGTGGTCATGCGAGAGGTGAATTTTCCAACTTAGTTAGGAATCTTTCTATTGAAGGTCATAATTGGTCTGAACGTGTCTCCTTTAGGAATTAATCTTAGCTTCCCTGGAGCAAAGTTTTAGGATTCACAGAAATTTCTCATTTCTTTTTTCTCAACCTATTTCAGATTTTGTTTGGACAAATCTTCTATAGAAAGCTTCATGACTAAATTCCAAATGTTCTTTCTGTAATAGAAGATTCTCTGATACTCCTTAGCCTTCTCAGTGCAATAGAAGTAGCATCTGAGTAAGGAGATAATTAAATCCTCAAAAATCCATTTGAGTACCTTGAAAAGCACGTACTCATTTTCGTTCTTGAAATACTGTGAGTTTTCATTTTTGGTTCGATAATTTAGCCAAGACACCTCATTTATTCTAAACTTGTGAAGTAATGTAATCTTTGTAAAAGATTCAAAGCGGTTGAAGCACACAAACTGGTAAACCTTCTTGTTGAAAACTTTCTTATTTCTTCCATCTAGGAAGTTTTTGGGAAAAACATTTGCGATAAATTCAGTTAAGAAGTTTGCTATTTATCTCTAGTCCTGCTGGAACTCTAATATTAAAATAGTAAGTGAATTATGAATTAAATAATATTTGTCTGAATACTTTAGCTCTTTACTCAGGTCCTGAACCAGCATCCTCGATCAGCTTTTACTTTAGATCCTTCCAATTTTCAGGCAGAGGACAATTCTTTGACAAATATCACAATATTAATTAAAATTAATCTTAATCTAAATGTATTAAATTTGATTTGACGATAGTACTTGTAGTCAAATTTCTTCTAATTAATTATAACCTATTCTACAATTCCCTAAACCTTATCTTTTACTTCCTTTCTAACTCTGTTAAAACCTAAATTTTCTCTAATGATAAGCTCCTGAATCTACTATGTAGACATGGTCTTGCTATTTAGAACATGCTTTTGGAAGAACTTGGAATTTCTGTTCTGATGAACGCAATAGAAAAGTCTATTTCTCTTAACTTGATCATCCCAAAATCCTTTCTCCTAACCAGTGAGGTAGGAGTCATCCGGTCCCTTTAAATTATACTTGTGAGTCTTTCTCATTACTTATGCTCTCGCGATCTTTCTCTACTCTGCTGATGCGAAGTCATTATTCAGTTCATTTTACTTCTAATCCCCTCCGTTTAATTATAAATTATAGCCATTTGAGTCTTGATTAAGATTGTTAGACGCTGCATTCGCCTGCATAGAAGCAGTTTTATTCGGTCCCTCGTAGAATGCTGCTTAGAGTCTTCCAAGCTTTTCATTCAAATAGCAGAAGATATTAGTTCCAGAAATTTGAACAAGAGAGTCGTCTCTCGTCTTTAGAAATATCATATACTCTTTGTAAAGATGCATGAAAATTATGTCCCCTAAATACATATAGACCTTTTCCCAGTTCTTGGTAATCATACACTGCTTATTCAAATTGATATACTCACATCTGACTTGATAGGCATTGATATCTTAGTTGTGAGCGAGATGATGCTACATTTGCTAGTTATAGTAAAAGTTATTGTTGCCATATCCTTATTGATAGTTATCCATTCCACTGTTTGGCATCAACTTATACCCAAATGTTTGCAGCTTATTCAGCTTGTTCTCCATTAGCAACTCTTTTATAACCTTTGAAATCATATCTACGTAAGAATTTTTATAGTCTAGTTTATAATCCTACTAGGTTAATCTCTCAAGAACTCTCTCATCATAGTTTTATTCAGTACAGAGGATAACATTTTTGCAAAACTGCTGAAATGGTAAATCGTTCTTAATAAGTTCAGTATTCTTTCTTGAGGGAATTTTCTCCTGAGTCAACTTTTGTAGATCAATGAAGAACTGAAATAGAGTTTTCGAATGACCAATTTCATTGCAAGATTTGAGTGCGAGATGAAGATCATCCAAGTCGATGTTACCTTGAGCAGAGGTGTTTTGAATTTTGGAATGAGCTTAAGAATGCTAACTATTCTTAACAGTTTCTGCCTTTTATTAACCACTAACTAACTTGAAAGGAGAGAAACTTTGCTATTTAGATGGTGTTATAGGTTGATTCTTCTTTAAATCCTCATCTTTTGCTGGTTGACTTTCTTGATTACCTTTTATGGGTGTTTTTTATCCTTTGATCCCTGGAACTAGCTTTGGCTGATCTTATTTGCTTTTGAGATTGTTTGTTGCAGTCAAAGCTTCATCCTTTTAGTTTTGTTCATTAGATTTATCTTATTTTGAAATGCTAGCCTTTTGCTAAGCTCCAAATGCAAGCTTAGACTAAGCAGAGGGCTTTTTAGCGCTCATTCCTCTAAATATTGAATTTTAATTATGTATTGGCCAAAATTAAATTAAATCAGATTTTAATTGATAAAAATATATGAAGAATCATAAATTTTTATTATTTTATATGGGGCTGGATGATTTTTTAAAAATAATTTTTAACTTAAAATGAGTTTTTACAAACTCATTACTATAGTCTCACAATAAATTTAACTTTAGATGAAAAAAACTATGAACTTTTAAATTTACAAAAATCTTTCACATATTGATTCAAATCATTTTTCTTTAAACATATTAAAAAAAATACTTATAAGCATAAAAATTGAAGTAGATTTAAAGCTTCATTGAATATAAATAAATTAAACAGAAATTATAAAACTTTAACTGCCACAGTTTTAAAACTAGTTAAATTTAAAATAAGCCTATCCTATTTTGCCTTAATTTCTGTTTATAATGAAAATAATACCGCCAATTAAACTATCCCTTGATTAAATATATTGTCTATCATCGACTAATTATTTGTTGGGTAGCTATCTCAAGTAGTGTAGTGCAAGTAGTGTGAGTACAAGTCACCTTCATCCATTCCTTTTAAAGACCTTTCAATTTAAATTACTAACCATAACCTCAAATCCTCCCTTCAGCAATTCTTAGCAACTGAGTAATTAGGAGGCAGTTCTCCTGATGAGATAATAAATTTATTTTCATTTTAATGTATAAGATGTACTCATGCATTAGATGCTAGACTAAAACTAATGCAAAGATAAAGAAAAGATTTATAAACTTGCCCAAGTATTTAGTTATCCATGTTAAGAGGTTTGAAGAGTAGTACAGAGCAAGCCAAAATCAAATGCTCTTCCATAAAAATACAAAACCTTTGGAGTATCCTCTCACTATGGACATGGATGAGTAAGTTTTTATTTCCCTAATGCTTATAGTTACTGCAATCAACCCTGGGATAAACTTGGAAAGTTCATGCTTCAAAGTGTTATCTAGCACAAGGGCGAGTTCTTAGGCTCAGGTCATTATAATTGCATTACGAGAAGGACAGATGGCTAATGGTGGTTTTGCAATGATTCAGAAATTTAAAAAGTAGTCAAAATTGAACATGTTTTGCATTCTAAAAGGAATGTCACTCTCCTTATTTATGAAAAATTGGATCCAGAGGAATAACAACACAATTGATCAAACTAATATTCATGATTCCCTATAGTTATTTAAATTAATTCCCTCTTGCTATATAAAAGTTGTAAAGTAATACATTTTTAAGATTTAAGTTTCATATTTATAATCTATCTTGACATGTTTTTTTTTCTCTATAAATTATTGTTATAAATGTAAATTTGAGTTTTATATTTATCTCATTTATTTATATTAGCATGATTCGACTAAAGTTTCTCGTCTTCATTAAGAT
>JAJKFJ010007518.1:0-16424 GCA_027382625.1 Tetmemena sp. SeJ-2015
AGACAAAAGGAGGAATCAATACTCAACTATTTTACAAACAGGACATGAGCTAATTTCAATCCCACACTCCTGAATATCGATTTAAATAGACTGCTCTTGCTACTAAGTTCTATCCTAATCAAAGGTCAGGATCTAGGCACACAATTATTGAAGAGAGCTAGTCCAGCCAATTCTACTCTGAGAACCCTGCAAGAGATCACTCCAATTCTAGTTTCTCAAGCTTAAATAAAATTATTATTTTCTCATCAATGAGTTAGGAAACTTCGTCTGAGTTTGGGACAGGAAGAAGCAATTCAAACTTGAATTATATGTAAGCAAAGCACGATGTCAGTAATTTCAACTCCTAAGCGTAGTAGCACGTCCCACACCAATTTTTACCCAGCAATCAGCTAAAATCCCTCTAACCTTCAGGGAAAGGGGCTACTACCTTTTCTGACCCAAACCAAAACTTCGGGTCATCAATTACGTGTGTGCCTCTAAATTAAAACTTGTTAGAGAATACATCGTAAAGTTCTTCTTAAGAAATTCCATCCAAATTTGAAAAGAATTAAATTAAAATAGACGTTACTCTTTCAAACTAATCAAGCAAATCTATCTAATAGAATTCATAAGTAGAGCAAACTGAAAATGCTCTCATTCAAACTCACATCCATCAAGATAAAGTAGACTCTCAAACTAAACCAGCCCACTAGGATTATGCAAAAGGAAGACAAATTAATTTTCCCCAGGTTGTAGATGATTAAGATTTTATTTTAAAAGGGGCTTACTACAGCTTCAACGCCACTAATTATTCTCAATAGCTGCCTCCTATGCCTAACAGAAAGAAGGAAGTTAAAACTCCTGATCTCAACTGTAAGCTTCCTACCAGTTCAGTTATTGTCAAAAGTGATATTATAGTTTTATTCTTTATTAAAAATATGTGGATAATTTATCAATGGCTTATGCTTCAGTTTTACCTCATTTTAAAAGGAGCAATTCCTTTACTTTAAATAGGTTAATAAGTTTATTTCAACTATAAATATGGCGAACTTATGCTGATAAATTTATCAATTTCGAGTTTGATTTTCTAATAAGTTAAGTGTAGTAGATAAAGAAGAACTCAAGTCAATTCCTAAAAAGTAATTCATTCACCAAAATCAGAGATCTATTTCAAACTATGACAGCCAAAAATATTTCATCCAGTCTACCTCCTAAAATGACATTAGGTCTACTTAATAGGGCCGTTAAGACTCTTCCAACACAAGAAAACCTATAGTCCTCCAGAGTATGTCAATGATTCAAAAAAGCAGAGCAGAAATTAATCATTAACAATTTCATTTTATAGTAGTCTAATAAAATTTAGAATAATAGAAGCCAATCGTTACTTAATAGGCAGGCTTAGGAGACAAATACTTCCACTCACAATGATTAAACTAAGCAGGAAAACAAAAGAGTAGAATAGGTTTCTCTTCACCAACATAATCAAGTACCTTCCATAACAAATAAGAAACAACAATTTATCTTCCCAGCATCCTCATTCAATAAGAATAATAGCTAAACTCAAAGTAGACAAGTAATAGTTTATGAAAGGAGTAATGAGCTTGACGTTTCTTAAGTTTCAGACTTTCATTCGGAGAACTGTAGTTTCATAGATGAGCACGAGCCATTCAACATGATAGTTTCATTATAGACTAAGCCTGTTTTGAAATAAGGTTAAGGTCTCAATCAAAGTGAAAACTATCAAAGCAATAGCATTGATGGCTTCTCTAGTGGAAGTAATTCTGACAAAGAAAACTCCAACCTCAGAAATAATCAGACTCGAGATTAAAGTCATTTGAAAGATCTAGCAGTTAACCATACTAGGAATGTATCGCCTCATATAAATAAGTCAAATACTAAAGTGGGATTATCAGCTAAATAATCTTAGAGCATAAGGCAAGCACCTACTTTCAAAGGGCTTTCTTCAATTACCTAGAGCTCTCAGTCTAAATTTAGAGGACCTTAGAAGAATAGAAAGTATGATATAAGTAATTTGAAGAGTGACCTTGGAAGCAGCTCTAAAAAGAAGGAAACGTTTGAGGATTTGAATTTGAAAGAAGTTTCCACTCGCCTCTCTAAATAGTTCAAGCAAGTGTATGATAAGCAAAATAGGCAGGTGCTGGCATTCAATAGTATAGAAGAGCCAAATGTTTATCATATAGTCGGTGTTTCTAAAAGAGATCTCTCAAAAGGCTAAAAGTAAACCCCTAGATCATCTGTAGATAAAGTTGCAGTTAAGAAATCTCCCAAGAGTAGAAATAATCAACTAAAGCAAATAAAGTTCTCAGAAGATTCTATGACTCGAGTTGACACAACCTAAATCCAATACTAAAGAAGTAGAAAGCAGGCCAGTCTATTACAAGGTTAAATGAGACAGTAAAATAGCTATGATAATTTCTCACAGTAAATATGCATTACAGAGACCTTGAGTCCTCAAGCTATTCAGCAAAATTTCCAGGCCCCACAAATTATCAATAGATAGCTATATGTTGATCGCGGACAATACCAAGCTACTGCCCCCTCCATAGAATCAGGCTCAGCTATGAGGCACAACACAGAAAATTTAAAAATTGAAAGCTTTCAAAACTCCATGACATCTCAGTAGTTAATGAGAAAGAATTAGATTTCATTGGGTAGCTCTATCTAAAGTTATACCTAAAGCATCTTACCAAATAATTCTCCCTTGTATAGCAACTTGAATCAAAGGAGTGGGATTCAAAGCATAATTTCAAATCCAAGGATGAATTATAATCATCAAGTGCAATCAGTTTAAGGAGGCTATCAATAGGCAAGTATGAATACTATGAATCAAAGAGCTTACTGCTTGACTTAAAAGTAAAGTGTAAATGAAGATGATTTCAAGAAGAGATTAAATACGGACCCAATCAACTCTTACCAAAGGCTCACCTAATAAAACTCTCTTGAAAGCCTTAGCTTGGCTTCTGATGTGTAGTATCAGCAAAGAATAATTGCATAGTAGCATCAATAGCAAAGAAGATATCCAATTCAAAATCAAGACTACTTTTATCAAGCTCCTTATCATCCTCAAGCTTTCTAAAATCAGTTTTATCGCCAGGATTTTGAACATTAAGACTTTCAAGCTGAGAACAGCAAGTTTTAGAATTAGACAAGTGAAGTTCTTAACTTTAATGACATCAATGAGGGTATATTGGTCAAAAATAATCCCACTTACAATCCGTAATTTTTTATTTACTAAATCTTAATTTCCTTGGTTTTAATAGGTTTAAATTTATCAAAAATAATTGAATCCCAATGTTTCACTAATTTATTATATGAATAGTATATGTTGAAGGAGGAATCGGTCTAAATTAACAACAACCCAAGCTTCAAGAACAGAGAACTCATTTTTAATAAACTTAATATTTAATTATGATAATTCGATTTAATGCATTTTTAATATCATTTATAGAAGCTAATTATTTTAGATACAGAGTCTTTTTAATCAAATTGTAAATTATTTCATGCTATGGGTGATGGTATTTATCACTAAAATGAGTCGCGTAGTAACTACGCGCAGTTAGGGTAATAGAGCAGACAGTAGTAGAACGCTCAGATAGTAAACCAAATTTATAAAAATAATGCTTTGAATAAATAGCAAGTTGGATGTCCTCAGTTGTCAGACTCCAACAGCATTTACTATGCCTAGCAAATTCACAAGAATCAATAAGATAAGTATTTAGCAATTCCTATGCACACTGACTCTAATGTCATCTCGAGACAGCAATTATTGAATAACCAGCATTCATTCTATTCATAATACTTTTTAGCATGAATTCAAAAGAAACGACTACATCTATTGTGAAACTGATCCCTCCTCTCAAAACCAGCGCAAGAAGAATATTATCCAATTGTTAATATGATGCTATTTAAATTAGAATGAATTATTCTGGTATAACTAATTAGTGTACATAAATTCAAATGAGGATGACTGCTCCTCTTCTTCAGAAGGAATATAAATGGCAAAGTCAATTAAGAGAGGCAAAGATAACATGGCTTAGGAAAAGAAGTATCTCAAGAAGATTCCCAGAGCAGTAAAAAGACTAGCCACTGATGGAAATGCCGAAGATAGGCATGCTTAATAAAGCGAATATTTTGAGAACTAAAGAATATTTTTCACTGATGGAGGCAGGATCAATAAGAACTACTTTGATTTTTAATTTGAAATAATTTTAACTCCAAGAATAAACTCAGCAGTAAATCTAAGGCCCAATCGAAGCAGGATTCTAAATCTGATAGTGGCACTGACAAGCAGTCTAGGTGCTTAATATTTTGAATTAATTAACTTCTACTAGGTAGAACAGTAAATACTCATCATTACTTCATCTTGCAAATATATACTCACTATTATCAATAATATAATTAATTTTTTTAAACTCGATTCTGTTCGATGAGCTTAATCAAAAAGTTGCTCATTAAAATTTAATCAAAAGAATTTCCATAAACAAATATCTAGGCTCACTTCTTCAAGAATCCTAAAATCTTAGGTTGGGCAGCTGTTTGAGGGCGGGCCATTTGATTCAATCGAAGATTTTGATTCAGTTGCATCTTAAATTGTCCAGTATCATTAATTTACATAAAATTCTAAAACTTAAAAGCCTAATAGTTTTACTTTATAAAGGATTTGAATATAGTTATAAAGCTAATGAAAAATATAAATAAGGAGGGAAATAATTTTAATGATCCTTTTAATTATGAATTTGATAATATTATTGATTTTCTTATCAAATCTACTGGCTTATGCTCCAAGATCAGGCCTTTGAAATTTAGGAACTTCATTTGAAAGACTCATTGAATTCTCAAAGGGGTCATCAGTGAAAACTTTCTAGGATGGATTAGCAGGTGGCTTGGATTTTTCGGTCATGAACTTATCTACCTCAGAGCTTTGACTAGTAATGACTATAGGTTGCTAAGAATCACCTCTTTCATTTTGACAGTCTTGAGACAAAAACAAATCCTCATCTTCATTTTAGAAATCATTTAGCTTTCTCTTTTTATGCATCTAACTTTGTTGTGAGATTACAGTCTACCCTTAATTTTGATGGTCTTTGGAGCTTTCAGCCGTACTAACTGCCCCTCCTGTAGTAGCAGAGGCAGTTTTCAATTGAGGGAAGTTATTGTTTTTGTTTATGATTGAATTGATATCCTGGAGGTTGGGAGTAACACCTTTGGTAATTAAGTTTTACTTTGAATTGATCTGAGAGGGTTGGCTAAAAGCTTCCTCTTACTTTTATAGCTACTTTCTGAAAGCCTCAACTGACTTGTGTAGCTCTTGATTGAGTTCTTGAAGTTTTAGACTCTTCTTCTTGAAGTGATCTAGGTTGGTTTTCAACTCATCTATTTTATTGATTTTGTCTGTCAGCTGTGCTCTGCAAGCTTTGAGCTGTTCCTTCTAGTCTTACTTCTCTTGGAGTTTGATGAGCAACATTTCATAGAGGTGCCTGATCTACTCTTCACTACTCATGGAGTCTTTGTTTGAGTTGTAGAGTCCTAAGCAGGAATCAGTCCTATGCTCTTTTATCTTTTTGAAAAGCTCCTGCTACTCCCTTATCCCGCTCAATTCCTTAATTAAATCATCCTTCTCCATCCCCAATGCTCGCTTTTCAGTTTGCTAACTTTCCACTGTGAATTTCAGATATCATTAAAAATATTTGCATAGGCAAAATATAATAAGAGATATATATATAATTCAACAGAGGTATGATTAAGACTTTTGAGAGACAAAATATATAGAACATTGATTTTAGAAATTTGTTGTAGATTTGCAAATTAAATATGTCTATATTCGACCCTCCTCTTGAGGGTTTGAATTTCCTTTTAGCTTTGAGCGAACTAGTCCTTATTCTTGTTTAAATCTATGGTGAGCGTCTCATTTGATTGTTCTAGTTCTCTGATCTTGTGATGTCTGAAGGCCAAGACTTCCTCCTGCTTTTATTTTTCAATAGTGATCTCAGCTATTTTCTTGTGGAGGAAGTTTATGTCCTTCTTTTGTTCGTTGCTCAAATTCTCGAACAACTCCTTCACCTCCTTGCTCTCAGTTACTTTAAGAGATAATTTATATTGAGTGGAATATATTACTTTGAACTTCGTAAAAAATCTTTTATGGGGAGTTATAGTTATCTTTAAAATGAATTATTTAAGGTAAATTAGAACTATAAAATTATAGTATTTAATATACTTTATTTTAAGATAATTGATGGCCCCCTTTTGAAGAGATGAAGGCCGTGCTTCCGCTTTGCACTATCCGCATTCAAACTTAAATTAAAATACTGATAATATTACCAATATAATTAATTATAAGCCATTCAATTAAAAAAGTGAATTTTGTTTGTGAGTTTTGATTCGTGTTTTTTCTCAAGCCATTAGCTGATGCTATAAATTCATTGTTGGTGAGATTATTCACTCAGATAATAAACAACAATTAATTTCAAAATGCTTAGTACTATATGATCTTATACGTTACCAGGGAGTATGGAAGACATGGCCGCAGCTTTTAATAACGCTAATATCGTCAAGGAGATGATTGTAGCAAATGGAGCAGGAAGTCACATCGATTTTGAGTCCCTCTGACATTTTAAGTGTTGCTGTTTTCAAACTTTGAATTAATTAAATCCCTGAATTTATCCACTCACTCTCCCACAAATATTAATCCACGATGTTGTTGCCAATCTATTCTATAGATAACTATATTTATGAAAAATGTTTATGAGAGATAAATTTTAATTTGGTAATGTCAGATCACCACTTTGTTTTGAATGAGGTGCCTATGTACCCTCATCCCAAATAATAGAACTCAAAATACTCAAATGTCAAGATAGAAGACCAACAGCATAATCATGACTCACAAATCAACCAGTTAATTTATTTTTACAGCATGATTTCGTGTATAGCTCTCCTTAGAAGCACGGGCGAATAGCGGAGAGTGGGAGCACAGCTGGCAAAGAGAACTAGTCTCAGTTTAATTTCCAAGAATCTCCAGGCACTAAGATCCTACGATACGCTCAGAGCGAGTACTTTGGAGTAAAGGGAGAAGCCCAAGTCATTTCAGAGTCTATCTAAGTAACATATAAAAGAGCGCTAACATGTCTTGATAGGAATTTGTGCTAAGGATGATGGAGGAAAACCAGAAACTGCTGAAGGAGAACGAAGAATTGTCTTCATCTAACAAACAATTCGAGAGTTTCATAAGGGTAAGAGCAGTTAGTAATTTAAATTTACACTCAGAATAATGAAACTGAGGGCTACAATAAGGACTACTACGTGGGGGAAAGAGGCCAGGAGATTTCTCTCTACGACTAGCACATGATAAAGTTAGAGACTCAGGAGAACAGAGCAGCCAGAGTTGAGAAATTGCTAGACAGGGATGTGAATGATGTAGTAGAGTATGTGAAATGGATTACAAATGACCTGGGAGTGCTCAGAGACAGAGTCAGAATCGCAGAGAAGATCATTATTGTAAATAATGAGAACAATTTTAAGTTGATTTATAATCTGATTTGGATGATAGTGATCTGAGGAGAAGTGGAGAGGAAAGTGTGGAGTCTCTGCTCAACAATCTATACTCTCAAAGTAAAACCCTAACTTAGTTTTATCATCCCCATAGAGAAGAAGCAAGAGGAGCTTGACGGAGAAGCAGAGAAACTGAGAGACATAATTAACTAGAAGGAGTATGAGATTTCAGTGAAGGAGGACGAGGTCAATAAATTGAAGCGTCTGATTGAGATGGAGACCAGTGAGAAAGAACAGGAGATCAAGCGTATCAGAGGAGATATAGATGAGCAGAGAGTGGTGCTAGATAACCAAAAGAAGATAATGCAGGAGCTGCAGATCCTAAATGACTTCACCCAATCTGACCTCATCAAAGCTTCCAAAGATCTCCTCAAGAGAAACCAAGAGAAGAATCATAATCATAAGGATTGAGAAAATAATTTAGGCTTATTTATAGTTGAATGACTTGCAGTTGAAATACTATGACCAGGACCAGGAGACCACCAACTTAAAGTTCAAGTAGAACACTCTCGAAGAATAAGTTAATGATCTCAGACAGAAGTACGGGGCGACATAGTCTCCCACCAATAAACTCAAAACTACTTCAGAGTATGCCAGCCCCACATCAGACAAAAAGCAATAAATAAATAAAAAGTCATTATGTAATTTTAGTATTAATTAATTAAGCACCAGAGAACAAGATCTCAGTTGGCAATTTTCTCAGTAGAATGAACAAGTCAATGATGATTATAGTTTTAGATTAAATATTATCAAAATGCTGATGCGAATAATTTTATAGAATTATTGATAGGAAGCAGATAGAGGACAACTTGGCTTTGTTTGAGGACTTAAATCAAGAGTTAACCTTGAAGGATTAACTAATTGCAGATAGTCAAGCCAGACTAGCTGAAAAGGAGCAAGAAATTAGCACACTTACTTAGAAACTCAGTCAGATGAGTTAAAGTATGTAGAAACTAGCCAACCTTTCACAAAAAAGTGAAGACACAAAGGCATCAGAGACTCGCAAGAATAACTAAGTAGCACAAGAACAGTCTTAAAAACTCAATCACTTACTTCAAATCATTAAAACATCAGTGCAGTTACCATTTAGTCACTCTACGGAACTATCCCATTACTGTTTTATTATATAAGCATCCCCTTGAGCTCTCCTCGATTATCCTGTTATATTAAAAAAAATTGCACTTTATTTTTATCTAAACATAATTGCTGTCATATTTTAAAGAGACTTTGAATAATCTTTTCAATTTATTAATCTTAATTAAGCTAGCAATTGATAATTGAGTTGTTATTGTTTCAGATATTGAGCCACTCATTAAGGTATTAGCATGACTTTGGGTTGATCAATCCTTCAGGCTAGCACTCAGATCTAACAGGACAGTGAGCACATGGTATTTGAGAGTAGTAGAGTTAGTTGGGATATCTGTTATTGCTTAGTTTATACATGACTGTCTCTTGAATCCCTGTACCCAGTCCCACATTAATTTATTCTATCTTAGAGTCATACTGTAGCACTTGAATAATCTGCTTGATGTCTTCATCCCTGAATTCCTAACCCTGAGGGATCACTCCAATCGATCTCACGTGCAACGACAGTTCTCTGTAGGATGTCTATCCATTCTTTTTCAGATACTCCAAAACTCTCTCTTGAATAACTTCTATGGTCTCCAGATTGAAGTTATCTTAGCCTATCAAGCCACCAGTCACATCAGCAGATGGCTCAACCTCCATCAGCATCCAAACCTACCTGTTATTCTGCTTCAGTGATTTTATCTTCTTGATAAGTCCCTTCTTCTCCAGCTTCTTCAGAGTCTTATTCAGGATTATTGCGTTGAAGCCCTGGGGAGTAAGTTTGCTCTTCAAGTCCTGGTTTGCTATGCCTCTATCTCTTGACTCTTCAATCAGCTGATACACTATCATAAGTTTAAATGATACACAAGATAAAAGGTTTTAAAATAACTATTCAGATTAAGATAAGCAATAACACATCCTCTGGGAGAAGATAATTTATGAATGAAATTAAGATCTCTAAGCCTCGAGGCCTGCTCTTCAGTTTGAAACTTATAAACTAAGGAGCCCTTTCCAGACTGAAATAGCACAATTCTCCCATGCTCAATCAATCTGTTAATCGCACTCACTCTCTGCGTCTCATCTACATCCTTCAGTGAGGCCGCAAGAAGTTGATCCTCAACTCCATCAGGATTTTGCTGAAGAACTTAGAGTACTCTGCCGTATAAATCGTCCATTAAACTTATTATAATACCTTCCAATTATTAATTACAAAATAATTAATACACCCAATCACAGAACATGGAAAGCTAACCACAACTAGAAGACAATCAATCTCTGCAAGTCACTGCGTAGAAAGTAAGCAGAGTTTACAAAGGACCACAATCTCTTCCAAATTAGTTCGAGCTAAAACTACAAACTGAATTCAATATAAACTTGGAGAAACTTGATACCGCTTGCTCTATTCTACCTTAGAATTATTCATTCGAGATTCACAAGACGATCTGCAGAATATTAGAAGCAAAGAAACTCTCATAAAAACCTAAGTTTAAAGTGTCTCTCTAGTTCCCTGAGGGTTTGCTTCTTTTTGCAACGCTGATAGCAGATATAATTAGAACTTTCTGCTCAAGCGAGGAAAGCAAGTAGAGAGGGGAATCAGATATCGAGTGCCTGTTGTTAGGAGATGTGACTTATGGGGCTTGCTGTGTAGATGACTTAGCCTCTAAAGCCCTTGACTGCGATTTCATTGTTCATTATGGACATAGTTGCTTGGTACCCATTTAAGACTTGTCAATCAAGAATGCTCTCTACGTATTTGTGGAGATACAAATAGACGTAGACCACTTTATTGAAACTATCGTTTACAATTTCAAAGCTGAGGATGTAATTTTGTTGATGGGAACTATTTAGTTCAACAAGACTATATTCATAGCAAAGACAGTGCTTGAAAAGGAACCTCACAATTTCAAGAATATCTCTATTCCCCAAACTAAGCCTAGATCAAATGGAGAAGTGCTCGGCTGCACCTCCCCTGCAATTCCTGAAATGGAGGGTGTAAGGCAAGCAGTGGTGTTTATTAGCGATGGGCGTTTCCATATCGAGAGTACTATGATTAAGAACCCTCACTTGAGGTTCTTCTAATATAACCCTTACTCGAGAGAAATGACTGAGGAGGTTTATATCCATGAGCAAATGCATACTATCAGAAGAGCAGAGGTAGAAAAAGCCAAAAGAGCTAACATGTTTGGAGTCATTTTCGGTACTCTTGGAAGATAAGGAAATTAAGGTTTGCTCTCTGATATTTAAAACCTGCTTAAGAAAAACAATAGTCAAAGGTTACTTCAACAAGAATTATCTAATCGAATTGATGAATGAAAATTAGAATCCGATAATTGACTCACTTCTTTTGTTTTTAATTAATTTCGACTTGCCATTTCTTGATACTGCACGGACGAAAAAGAGCCTCCTCAGCATATTTGTAGTCATTAACGCTCTCATTGATTTGAATTGAGTTATTGAATTCATTTAATTCCTGTATTGACTTGTTCCTTAGTGATCTTTCAGTAATCTTAAGAGCAAAGCTCGTGAGGGAATTCAGTCCGAACAAGTCACACAAGTTTTTTCTATAAATTAGTTTACATATTAAATGACTTCTTACTTAAGAAACTTTGGGAAAATGAAGTGAGTGATGTTGAACTATCTACAAAAGCCAACTAGGTTTTTATTGATCTCCAAAGTTTCAGCATCATTTACAACGAATACTATCAATTCCTATCTCTCTCCCTTTGTTTACTCAGATGATTCATCACCTTGAACTAAAGCTGAAATATTCTTATAGACTGAGTTAAGGCCAAGCATCAAAAGCTTTCTCTTCACTAATAGCTTGATATCTTCTTTGCTGATTTCATTCTAGCCTTTAAATCTCTTGTGAGGAGGCTCTAGTGCTTAGAGGCTATCACTACCTTACTTAGCTTGAGAAATTAGAGCCTTTAGTATTTCTGGCAGATTTCTACTTATGAAATCCTTTCCTGGCTTAGAAGGCATCACTTCACTATAAATTGATTATTCAAAGGATTAATATTACGTATAAGAAAGATAGGGTGACATCAAGGCATACTTGGTAATTTTAGCAACCTTAGGAGCCTACTACTTCTTCTTTTATTCCTTTTTAGCTGTCTCTTGCTT
This sequence comes from Tetmemena sp. SeJ-2015, assembly GCA_027382625.1. Classification (NCBI taxonomy): domain Eukaryota; phylum Ciliophora; class Spirotrichea; order Sporadotrichida; family Oxytrichidae; genus Tetmemena; species Tetmemena sp. SeJ-2015. The sequence goes on from JAJKFJ010007518.1 coordinate 11,737, forward strand.
ATTAGCTTTCTCGTTTTTGCTTTAATCTTTAGCTTCTTCCATTTTATAAATACTAACACAGAATTAGATTTACAGAATAGATAACTACTTACATTAAGTTGATTAAAGTTAAGAATTTCTTAATGAAATGAATAAGTTATAGTTTCACTTGGGGACATCGCCATACTCTCTGACGAAAGTTTCCATGTTGAACTTGGCAGGGTCTCTTGTATTTTATACAAACTGTCTATCTTTGAGCTTCTTCATATCTTAAGCCCCCTTCACGCAAGGCATTTAATCCAGTTTATCGCTGTTCTTGGCTATCTTCTGGAGCATCTCTATCGTCGTCTCTTTATGAAATCTTCTCTCCTTGGGCGCACCTAAGTCCAAAAAATACGAATTAGAAACATCATCCATATGATTAGATGATTCTCCTGAAGTAGTTTGCTATTGTAGCTGATTAAGAGTCATGATTCTTGCAGGTCCTGGTTGCATGGATTAGTTTCTCTTAGGTTGTTAGCTTGCTGTGCCAGCCAGGGTCTAAACATTATTTCCAGAGAAATTTTAGACTCTCGCTGGCTGCTTCTCCTCTTCATAATTTGCTTGTCCTTGTTTAAACAATTAAAAAAATAGTTTATTAGGAAGCTTCTTTTGAGGCATTTATTTTGATTTGCCAGTTGGAATTTTAGGCTGATTGAAAGCTGAGCCTTATACAGCTGGCTCTTTGAGAACAGTTTTAGGTTCTCTGCACCTCGTACACTGCTCCTCATTTTCATGAGTGTTCATGAATTTGCAAACTGCACACCTCCAGTCTCCACGCTATAGGCCTTTATTATCTGAGCCTATCTTCTTTCCTACTCCTATCATAGCTCTTTTAGGTTCCTTCTCTTCCTCCACTGGTTTGCCCAAAGGATGCTTCATTTTCTCCTAGGCCTTTACGATTTGAGTTGTTGCTCTGGTTCTCTAACCTCCATAAGAAAGTTAGGCCATAGTTTTTCCTTTTCCAGGGAACTGCTTCTCATGCTCCATTACACAAATATTATTTTACCAAAACCAAATTGAAAACTCTAATTTAAATTGTTATTCTATGAAATTCATTATCCTCAAGCACTTGTGTTAGTTATGTTAGCAATAACTCTTTAAATTGATTTTTATTTGAAAGATTAGTTATAAAATAAATGAAGAAAGGCGAACCAAGGTTTCTGCTTAACTGGCAACTTAACTAGGAGGAGATGAGTGCACTCTTCACTTCTCAGGATGGACAGCAGTGGCAGCAACTGCTAGATAACTGGCTTAGTTCCAGGATCCCTAACCTCACTCAAGATCCAAGGAACATACTCATTATCAACAATTATTGGCATAATGGTTCATTTCTTATTATGTACATGCAGAATGCAATTGAGTTCGCTCATAAGTAACAGTTCACTGAAAGAAGGGCATTCTGCTTCCTGGAGATCTTGTGGTACTGCATGAACTCACTCAGACAAGAAAGACTTACTGAAGAGGAGAACTTCAAACTTTTTAAGGAGCTACTACTGAGGCACAGCGTGCAGAGACCTCCTCACTCTTTGGCCATCTTTAATCTAGACGACGTGAAAGCAATAAATGAGTATGTATAGGAATCGCTTTTCAGATTCTACAACTTCTACCTCTACGCCCTCACGCCTAAGACTTACCTTTAACTCCAAAGTGCACCGCTCTTTGAAATAGATGAGCCACAGGCTGAAAGACTGGAGAACGGAAAACTTATTCCTGCTAGGGAGATAGAGGACTTGAAGCAGTTCTTTTCAGAGGCAGAACTAATTCAAATTGAGAAGGAGAATGAATACATGCTGAGAGGACCAGGAAGGATAGAGCGCATTATGAAGGAAGAACTAGATAAGCTAGCGTTCCATATGGAAGACAGGATTAGAAAGTAGGATGAGGAGTTTCTAAACAAAGTCAATCCTCCAAAGAAATGAATAGACAAGTATAGTTATAGTAGCTTAAGAATTTGATACAACACATAATATTCTGAGACTACAAATGAAATTGCTTTAGAAATTAAAAGTTACATTTATGATTGAGATGTTCTTTCATGGATAGAGCTTCTTCATTAAATTAAATGATAGATAGTTTCAATACTCATTTCTGAGTTGAAGTTATCAATACTTTATAAATTGATTCTAAGCATAGAATATTAATTTACAATTATCCTCTTAAATATTTATCGTTGTCTTCAATAGTGGTTTCTAGATCCAAACCCTCCCAAGGGACTACTTCCCTTTGACTTAAACAAGCGAGTGATTAGGAATATCTGTCCGCAACATGCTGATATCACCACCAACAGTTTAAATAGATTGAGCCAGGTTTGTCTGCTATTGTAGGATAGTGTCTCTAAATAATGCATTAACATAATAAAATAAGGTCTTACTCTCTGAGAAGATGTTATCGATGTTCCTCTTTTCAAAGGTATTGGCGGAGACTGTTTCTATTGTATTAACGATTTCACTCATCTCTCTTCCTACTATTTCCAAGTCGTGAAGAGAAGCCTGCTCTCCTGAATTGTAGTCCATCACCTTCACATTAAAGTTAACCATCTTCATCTTATCGTCCTGCCTAAACCAACACACATCAATTGGGTCTCCTTTCTTATTCTAGTAAGACACCATGCTCTCTACTTTTCTCTCTTCCAATAAAATTTCCCCATTGCTCATCAACTAATTCAAAAGGATGAGAGAGTTTAATTTACCTGAAAGAGGATGTGGTCTGGGTTGCGCCCACTAATTTCATAAATCACTCTCAAGTCTTGGTGTCGCAGAGTAGTAAAACGAAAGCACTATCTCTGATTGTCTTTCAAGGATATCTGCAAACTGCTCACTTAAATAGCAAGCAAGGAGAGCAGCAAGGCTTTCAAACCTATCTTAGTGCTAAAGTGTTCCATTGAGTTATTACAATTTATATTTCAATAATTACTGAATCAGCCACTTAACCAACACAAATAGGTTCAATTCTTATCTACGATAATCAGATTCAAAAAATATTGGACCTCATCTCCTTGTTCTTAGTCATCTTTGGTCTCTTGCTTTCTTCTATTAAAGTGCTCAATGTCTGCTTTAGCTTTTCCTAGTGAGTCTGGTTTGTGACTTTCCTCTCTACAAGCTCGTCTTTGAAGCCTGGCACACCTCTGTAGCTAAGCACATCATTCATTACGCTCTGGTGCTGATTCCTTAATTTCCCCTTGGCTGGACTTTTTGGTGGTAAGCCTGGCGCACCTGCAGTTGCTGAGGATTGTACAAATGAGCCTGAGCCAATATTATCTTCCTAAGATGATGAGATGACTTGTGTGCTGTTGAATATAGAAGATGACTGGCCTTTCTTAATGACTTGGTACTTTTTAGATTTCTGGAGTTCTTCGAGTGGGATCATGTCACTTGAGAGTAAATACTTCTTCATATTTATTTGCGAAAGTGACTGAGATGGCTTAAACTCAACCAGCTTCTTCCTTGAAACTGAGCCTTGCTGATCCGTGCTGGGAAGTGTCTGTCCAATCAGTGGATTTCTAGTCTTGCTTTGAGAGATGAAGCTTGGCTCTATTCCATACTTTCGGGTACTTCTAGTTTGGCTTACTCCCGATTTTGAGGGAGAGCCATAGTTGCTGGACTCAGGACGAGGGGTCTGAGAGAGGTGAGAAAAGTCCACCTTCTCAAAGAAGATATCTGAGTTAGACTTATTCACGAACACTTATTTCTAAGGCTTCTGATTTGCCTCTATCACTAAGCCCTTCTGAAAGATAGAAACATTCTTCAAACTAGGTCTTGCAGGAGAATCTCCAGTCTTGAAATAGTTAGCACAAACATATGTAGACTTACAAATCTGTCTCTCTGCTCTGAAGTCTTAAACATCATGTCTATCCTCTTGGCTTGAGTAATTTTCTTAGCATCTGCGTTATCCTTAGGCTACAAAGACAATAAGCAAAGAGAGTATAATGAATGACGTTTATATTTATAGTTACTGGTTTGATGAAGGTGGAGGACCACCTGTTCTTGATGTCTCTTATATCTCCCATTACTTTGCGAACAATTTACAGATAGGGTATTTTTAATTAAGTTAAAATTTAATTTAATATCTTTAAGAGTAGAGCAAACTAACTCCTAGCTTTGTCTAACTTCCTCAAGCGTTCATCTCTTCAATCTCATATTCAATTTTGACTTGCTGTGGTGCAGTTGTTTGCTTGTTAGCTTTCCTGGCAGCAATCCTCTCTTTACGCTCTTGCTCCTGTCGGTAGTAATTGCTCCACTTTCCTCCCTCGTAGCTGTAGTAGTCCATGGGGTAGATATTCTGCCACTCTATCTCGTTCATGGCTGTGTGCGCCTCATAGGTGTTCAGAAGTGGCTTTTCAAAGAAGTGACCCCAGTCCACTGACAAACGAGGGCATGCTATTTATATCCACGCCTCCACCTGAGGGAACTTTTTCAGCTTATCCACCGAGATTTCTGACAAAAATATCACAAAGAACTTCTTCCCGTTTTTCTTAACCTAAATGGAAATTAGTGATTCAATATTGCTCTATATAAGATGCAATCTTTGATTTTAAGAGAGAGAGGAAAAGAGAAGATTGTGGAGATAGAATAGATATCGGAGTAGGAGGTGCTGAAGGGAGTTTAAGGAGGGGAGAGATATGTAATATATAGAATAATATTAGCTGCATTTATATTTTGAGAGAAACA
>JAJKFJ010007528.1:0-16409 GCA_027382625.1 Tetmemena sp. SeJ-2015
CTGTCGATCTGAGTCCAATTATTCTGGCACGGGTCTATATTTATCCTGCATATAGGAGAAGACTTTAAGTGTCTGAGCTTGAATTAATTTCTCCAATTTTGACTTCACCCCTGATTCTTACAATAATTAAGATATTTCACAATAATACTTAAATATGCTTTGCTAAAATTTAAATTATAATTTTATGATTGCCGACAAATATATCTTAAAATCCAACTAGACTATCTGCTTTGTATTTTAATAAAATAAATGTATTTTATCATTTAATTACCATTTTTTATTTTCTTTTGTTAAAAATATATTTAAACTTTTCCCCTTTGGAAAATTACATAATTGATGTTAGATTTTAGTTCCGATATTAAACATAATGGGTAAGGGAAATAACAAATAGTGATTTCAGTGCTCTTTTAGGAGCTATCTGAAAAGAAAGATCATACTTATTTATTTTCTAAAAACAAGTATTTTTATAACCGTTAGCTTAAATTATAATCATTACTTCAAATATCAAATATAGCAAAGTTAAATGAGGGACTATAATATTGATAATTTTTCTTTTTCTTTATGATTTAGTATAATTCTTCATAGAATTTAGTTTATTTTAAGAATGAATCTAAGTTTGAAAAACACAATAATATAGGGAAGAAGGTCTATCTCTAAGCTTTAATCACCAGCAAATTTAAATTCCTTTAGCCTTAATTAAAATTATGTGTAATTTTTGTTCAGATTTTTAACTAGATTTGTAAAATATTTAAAAATGAATAAAAAGTAGATATAATTTTTTCATTAAGATTTTTAAGTTAAATAAAGAATAGTCATAGAGGTATTATTCAGGGTAAAGAGAAACATCTGCTTCTGGCTCTAGCAAAAAATATGTCTACTCTATTCTTGAGCTCGAGCAAGAATATCCTAATTCATCAGCATCCAGAGTTTAAGTAATTATTATCATAATACAACTACAAATATTTTTAACTTTCGTATTTCTTACCTAATTTATATATTTATTAATTATGTTATTTTATAGTGAATATTCATAGTACCTAAAACAATAAAGTTAAAGTTTCAATTAAATAAACTTTCCAATAAAGATTGAACTCATATATATTATTATTTTTCTTCAATTAAATGGAAGGAATGTCTTAAACATTTTATATATGAATATTAGGCTGAACTCAAATTGCTTGACTGCTGAGACAGTATCGACTTTAAATGTAAATGTTTGAGTTTCTTCAGCACTGGAGCTAATTGCTAAACCTCTTGGATGAATTTGTTGTAATAAATTAAATGAGAAATTAATATCTTTATTTAAGAGTTGTTAATGCTTAGGGATTTGTATTCCTTTATCCAATCAACATTTTACTTGCAGTGATCCACTTCTCTGATGAGTTTCTCGGTCACTTAAATAGGTTGGTTTATTTATGTAGCTTTCTTTCATATGAGCGAGGTTGATATTGCTAGCTGAGTGAGTAGTGAGTACTTCTTAAGTTTGATACTTATCCCAGAAAAGGAGGAAAACTCTTGCTTGTATTTTAGATAGTTGCTTTTCACTCTCACTATCTTATTTGTAGACCCTCATCGAATAGAAGATATCTCTGTGTTATCTTAGCTAATTATATCGATATATTTACAAGGCTGGATAATCTCCATCTTCTTTTAGGCTGCTCAAAGCAGGAGGTCTTAACTCTTGTTTTGGGATACATTCACTCTAGCTTTAATCATTCTGTTCAAATCCTAAAGATTATAAAGTAAGTTGTTATAAATTAAGCCTATAGAGGAATCCTGCTCACTAGAGTAAAGTTAATGGCCCAAAAATGGCAACACTTTTCTCCAAACTGATTTTTTTATATTAGGGTTCTAACTTTATAATTTTATTACAAATATTATAATCATTCCCAATTTTAGGTAATTTACTTTAAGTCAATTAGAATGCCGGCACTTTGTTCAAATTATATTGAAAAATCAGGTGAGTCCTCTTAAAAATCAAAATAGTTCCATTTGCATCCATAGTCTCCGAAATCCTCACACAATAAGTACAGCCGACAATCAGCTCCCTGAGCAAAGGTTCCTAATTCAGTGCTTCCTCCCAAATAAGCAGGATTCTCTGTTGTTGAGAAACATACAGAATCACATCCGGTTAAGTAAATCAATTAAATAAATATAAAATAATTGTTTTTAAAAACGATAAAGCATAATTAAATACACCAATATCTTAGATATGATTGAATACACAATTTTAAATAACATTTTTTAATATTTAATAATCATCGAAATCTGCTATAAATTAAGCTTTCTTTTTCAAATTTCATCTTCTTAAAGTTTTCAAAGAAACTTTTTATTTAAAACTAATTTTATAACAAATATTTAATCAATTCCTCCATTTGAATATTGTTAGACTAAAAATAAAAAGCTTCTATATTTATTTTACCTGTGGTAGAAGGGCTCAATTATTTCTGAAATTTCTAGAGGGGGCTATTTTAGTGCTCGACGAACCACTGACTATTTTTAATTTCCTTGAAGATTTTTGTAGCTAGCCAATTCAGTTTCATATATAAACTTTTTATAGATATTAATTTTTGATTACTTTTTGAAACATTTAAAAAGAAATTATGATAAGGAAAATAGCTTATTCCAATAATATATATGAGTAAAAATATAATAATTTTAATATGGTAGCTTAAACTGATTTATAAATATAATTTAATAATTTCTGAGGAATTTATTGACTAGGAAGGTTGGCTAAGTATGTTTGCATTCATATAGGGAGAAGACTCTCTCCCATTTAGCAACACCAGAAAGCTTTGGGCAATCCAAGGAGTTAGAAGATGCCTCATTCGAAAATGAAAGTCTAAGAAAAAATTTAATACTATTCTCCGAAATTAAAATAAATATAATTCAGTCTTTCATAAATATAGTTTATAACTATGATTGTTAATTTATCAGAATGATTAAAATTAATTTACTATAATATTGCTTATTTATGTTATTTATTCTTTTCCATTTAAGGCTATTTGGGTAAAATATTTTTAATCAAAGATATTTAAAGTTCAAAGTTATTCTATTTATAAGTCTGTTATTTTAGAAAATTCAATTTTAAATAAATTCCTAAGATCAGTTAAATTAATTATTTTAAATATATTTTTGATTTAATCCTTATTATTTAAAGATAAATAATTCACATGAGTTTTAATTAAAACCCCAACTATAATTATTGTCAAATAAAAAATTAATCAAGAAATTAAAAATTATATTTTCCATTTAATCTTTGTTTTTAAAAGAAAGAAATTATTTTTAAAAAAATTTTATCCAGCTGATCATAAATTTTCTAAATTTCAAAATAAAAGAAAGGAATAATACAATTTAATAATACATTTTTATGTGCCAAATTATTTGAATAATAAAACATTTTATCTTTATTATAAATTTAAGCCATTAAAATATCTTTTATCTAATAAAAGAAAATAGATTATTTATAAATATATTTAGAGAGCTATATCTAGCACCCTCAATTCCTTAAATACTAATTAATTACCCTAAATTTTGGTTTTCTACTGATCATTAACAAAAATAAATATATCAATTTATTTTAAATTAAAATTTTTACTTCAAAATTTATAATTTTAAAATTGCATATTACCTTATTGAATGCTAGAAAATAATTATTTTTAGAATTATATTTATAAATTGATATATTAACTCTGAGGATCGATTAGTAGATAATTTGGTGTTTTTAATTACTAAGCCTGATAAATTAAAAATAAGACTGAAAAATAATATTTAAATAATAAATAATAATGATAAGATTAAAAAAGCTCTGAGGGGAGTAAAAAATAAATAAAAAGTATTGAATGAGATTCAGCTCGTGAAATCTATCTAAAGATCGTTAGACAATACTCCTCTCTCCATTATAAAGTAGCTGTAACTAATATATAGTGTACTACAGCTGAGAATTTAATTAAAATGAGAATTAAATTGATAAATCAATTAATTAATTATTAAATTTAAAATCCATTACAGTTGTAGTGTGTGTGTGTGTGTGTGTGTGTGTGTGTGTGTGTGTGTGTGAGAGGTTGATTTTATGAACATTGGATTAAGCATTAAATTCTAAGCAAATTTCATCCTTGCAACAACTATGTATGAAGTCTGCGAAAAGAGTTAACTAGGTCATAAGTTTTTGAACTTGGCTATATTCTTGGTTGTGATATCTATATATCTTCATTCGTGTTAAAAAAAAAATTAATAAATTTATCTAACAAGCCCATTAGTACCTACTCTACAATTTAATGGCAATTTTAAATTCTTGGTTTATTATTTTAACTTAATTCCTATTTTCATTAAATTTTAACTATATTAGATAGTTACTCCAATAACAAGCTTATTTACTCCTGAGTATCTACTTTTTCTCAATTAAAGCCCAAAAGTAAACCATCTAATTAAAGGAACAATGATAAAGTCTAATGGTTATAATTTAAAAAAATTTACTATGTTCAACAGCATCTTAAAATTTAATGATGTTAAAATTATTTGTGGTCAAGCATTCACTAATCTAAAATGCATAAAAAACAGCTGGGCTCTTCGGAATAAAAATTCCCTTGTATCAGACTTACTCGAAATTTCATTACTTTAGCCTCTAAGGAAAGTTCCTTAAGAGTATCCAATAGAAGATATAAGGTATTAGCCAAAGGGAATGGACGACTACTTAATGAATTGTTAGTTTTTAAGTAGTTTTAGTGACACATCATAATCCACAAATCCTAAATTGCATTTTCACAATACTAGGAGACTTATCACAAGAAAGCCCTTAAAAGCATTTAGTATACAAGAACCACAATAAATTTTAGTTAATCTCTATCCCAAACTCCGACTAATTTTAGTTAAGAATAATAGGTCTCTAGATTTAAAATTTTAATATTCATATTCTAAAAATAATATTTATAAAAATAATTCTAAAATTTATAATAAGAATATAATTTAATAACTTAGAATTAGAAAATGAAATTTACCTTCTTCGTTAGAATTTATCTTTCACCAGAGCAATTGATAAAAACAGTATTCTACTATTTATGAATGTTTGAATTATTCAATATTTCTCAACTGAATAAGTAAGTAATCAGTCAAAAAATCAAAATTTTTAATAAAAAAGATTTAAAAAAGATAGAATTATTTTAACAAAAGAAATTTTTTAATAATATAAGGTCTGATTAAAATTTATATTTTATAAAAAGACAATGATTCCTATTTTTCATTAATAATATATTAAGTATGATTGATTTTAAGTGAATAAGTCAAGAAAATTTTAAGGCAGTGACATAACTTCATCAATTTACTCTTGCAGACCTTGCTACTAAGACTAGTTAAGCAAAAGATCTAAAGAGAAAGCAAAACTGAGCTTGCTGCTCGGCACATTTCTATTTAAATTGGTATGACTTCTAAGTACCAGGGAGTTTCCCTCTGGTACTTGAGAAACCGAAAATTTATGGATTTAAATCAGATAAGACTTTGCGGCAACGAAAGAGTTGTTATTCTGCTGTCGAAAAAGAATCAACTAGCAGCTGTTCACACCATGAGAGTCTTGTTTCAATTTTTTAATTTTTGATGTCAATTGGTCCATACTTGATTTTTGTATATTTGCTAATTATCTTTATTTAAACACAAAGTTTAAAATTATAATTAAATTATAGCATTTTAATTTATACATTTTTATAATACCCATTTATTTTCTAAATTACATTTATTATAATAAAGAAAATATAAATTTTCAATTTTATTTTTAGTTTCAGGTGTAATTTTAATTTTTCTAAATGGAATTAAAAAATTATTTCTATTTTATTTTCCAATAAATAATCTAAAAGAAGCGAAAAGTATATTTATAAAACTAATCCTAAGTGATTTAAAGAAATTAAATTTGCGTATAAATATAAAAATTTAGATTATTATAAATCAAAGAATAAAAATAAAAAGAGTGATTGTGCTTAGGACTATGATACTCAAAAGAATGGTTTAAGAATAGCTACTCTCAAAAGTATTTTCACATACCTTGCTCATTGAACTACACTAGCCTGCATATAGATTCAAATTACCTGGACCCCAGCAACCCACTCACAATATTTTAGCTCATAAAAAAAGTTTATTTTTAATTTTATCATTTAAGAGCTTAAACGATGCAATAAGTTAGTGGGTTTAACTGTGTAGGGATGGAACATAGTAGAAGCGTACTAGTAACTATCTCCATTTTTGATTCCATTGCAAAAGTCTACATCGCAAGGCTGCCAGAGTTTACCATCAGCATTATAAGGTCCAACTATGAAATGGCCATCCTTTGCGATTCCTATCTTTTGTAATGGCTGCACAGTTTGAGTGTTCTGGATTTTATTTAGAAGGTAAGTGAGTTTGTCTTATTTGCAAAGTGGAATGTTATCGCATGAATCTCCCTTCACCTAATTTGTCTTGAATGTGGATTTCAAAATGCAAGGGGAAGCAGTATAATACCTGTAAAATCCATAAGAGTCATATTCACCCAAACAATCATCCAATTATACAGAATTAGATACTATAGATAAAGTAAACAAAAAATTAGAAGATTTTTTATATTTCTTATTATTCTATGTGGGAATTAGTAAATATAATTTGTAGAATGTAACTAAATAAGTTATAAATCTTAACTCTCAAAGATGCTAATTTGATATACATTTTATCGATAATCACTAATTTTTATATAAATTAATTCTTTAGTAAATCTATAGATGTTCTCACTAGATAGATGTGAAGAATTAAATTTACTCATAATCAAAGTCATCCTAAATTAATATGAAGTATAAATAACCTTTCGGACCTCATAGAAATAAAAAGAAATATCTACTTTCATTTTAATCTCTATAAGAAATGAACAATAATTAAATATGAAGTAATAATTTTATTTTGAAAGTACTATTTTACAAAGAAAATAATTTAATTAAGAGAAGAAAGATATAAATTCAACGAAATTTGAAAAATAAAATCTCCCTTTTGGCCATTTTTTCGCTCTCGCACATAAGGTAAATTAATTTCATTTTCATAGTTATTAATTTATGTATTCCTTAATATAAATATTAAATATTTTTGCAGGCATTTTGAGTGGCAGAGTAATGCTTAGTCTATTAGGGAAGCGAGTTATCAAAAACATTATAATGATAAGCTAATGATAATTCATGAAACAGCAACAAAAAAGAAAAATAAAATTATTATTCGTGTTCAAGAAGATATTAAAGCAAATTTAAAATAGGATAAACTCTTATTCAAAAAATTATTTTTCTTCAGCTTAATCTTTTAATTTTAATTAGGCAGCTTTATCTTATTTTAGATATTATAAATAAGAGATAAGGTAAATTTTCCTCAATAATTTTATAAAACTATTATTGAGTATATTTTGACAATACAGATAGAGAGTAAATAGGGTCATAACCATCTTCTGTCAAGCTTTAGTAAATTGGAACTCCATTAAAGGATATTCCTACAACTGAATCTGTGTAATCAGGTCCTTAGAAACTCTTATAGCTGTAAATCTATGGAATGGAAATATCTTAAACCCACTCACTGCTGCATCTGTACTTTTGAGTTTAAAGAGAAGACTTATTTATAATCAACTTATCAGAATTAATGATATAATAAAATATATCTATTATAATAAATTAAAATTAATAAAAAAGAAGTGATCTCTCTTAATTTTAAATGATTTAAAAATATTAGGAGGCTTATTCAATTAAAAAAATATTTTTTCGTTATTTTGCGCTCTTCAATTAATAATTTAAAAGGCTCTAATTTTTAAAAATGTTTTCAAAATAAAGAAAAGAATCCTCATCATTTATCTATTCTTAATTTTGATATGTGATGAAAAAATTTTAATAAATTTAAATTTTATTTCGACCATTCTTCATTTATGGTTCTATCAGAAATCATAATATCAAATTCTATTTACTATGATAAACAACAGATTTTCATATAGAAATAAAAAATAATTTTTCAAAAGAAATTTTAAAGATATTCATACAAATAAAATTAAAGGTTCAATTATCAGTAGAAAAAATAATTCTGAGATAGAAAATATAAATATAAGTCAGGAATTAGGATTTTTATTAATTTTTATTCATACTTAGAAATTGTATTCAACGTAGAGACTTTCAAATCAAATTTGACAGAGAAATCAATTTCAGAAGGTTATAATTGCTATCCTTGTGCTTAGATTTATTTGATAGATAGATATACTTTTATAATTAGATAACGCAGTGGTCTGGGAGAGAATTAGTTTGAATTCTGATATTGGCATATCCATCAGAAGTTCTTCCGCACTAGGCTGCAAATTTCCTAGTCCACTTGCAAGCAGAAGTTTGAGAGTTGGCTCCTTGGCATAATGGGGAATTCGCACAAGTAAATGTCTTTCCAGTCATTTATGAAAACTAATTTGTTGAAGCTTCAGTGCTGTAACCTTGGCTATTTAGCTCGTTAACAAAAGCTAGGCAGTTGTCATAGTAATAAATTTTAATTAAGTATTAAGCATAGTTCACTGTAGATAGGTTGTCAATCAATTTACAACTATTAGAAGAGTCATCCTCATAGTAGCCAACAGCACATTAAGGATTGCAAGCTTAATTTGTCAAGAAAAATCCCTCTGTACAAGATGTACATTAGGTTTGTGAATTGCTCCCGGTACAAGATGCGCAAGCTGATGAGCATTTATTACACACTCTATTAATTTAGTCTCCATAATATCCTGAAGGACAGCTGTTCATGCATTTATTAGAAAGTAAGTAATAAGAAGCTGAACAAGCTGTACAAGAATTTGAAGTTATATCTAAGCATGATGAGCACCCTTAGAAGCACCCTAAAACTTAAAGCTTAAAGTCGATAGAGGCACGATCACCTTGCTTGTCGAAAGCATTGAGTCGCAAGGGATATGTGCCAGCATCACTAAAGCCAAAAGTGAAGGCCATTTGGCCATTTGAGAAAGTTATTTATGATATCGGTGTCTTATCATCCTGAGTAGTGAGAGTGTAAGCTAAATCCCCACCTTCAGGATCTTAAAATAAGCTAGTCAAACTGAACTTATACTATTTAAGTGTGAATGCTATCTACAGCAAATCTATAGACTATAGAGCAACAGGAGGTCTATTTATAACAAGCGTCAAAGCAAATGAGGATGAAACTGGAGGGTTATTACAATATTGTATCAAATTTCAAACTATTTTGTAATAAAATTTATAAGATCATTTATTATTTTCTTCATTCAATGACTAATTTAGATAATTTCTAATTGTAAATGCTTGGAATTAATATTAATTATAACAGAGTCTGAGCATGTTACCTGAATTTGATAAACTCCAGCTTAAGAAACGAGAGCAAATGTGAAACTAAACTTAGTTGTAGAAGGATCATACCAAACATTTCCCCATTTTCGTGAAGTTGGTGGCTCCTGATTATTTACATATACTTTTATTGCCAAACTTTATTTCTCTCTTTTTGTAATTTATTAAATTACATTAATTTTTGATATTTATTAGATAAATAATTTAATAAAATACAAATGGTACAAAAAGATATATTTTTATAATATAATTACTAATTATTATTTCTTTACTCTAGTATTTTTTTAATTTGCATATATTTTCACTAAAATATTGCCTTAAAGCAAATTCAGTTAGTTTCTCAAATAATTGTTCGAATTTTTTTCATGGTTTATCTGCATTTAGATTAACTAAAAATATAACAAAAGAGTGATTTAATTTTTTTTCCAATTAAAAAAGAAATTAATTTATTGAGAGAAATATTTTAGAGTCATTAATGGCAAATACTATATATAAGCTTTGCCGTTACTAAATGAACGTATATTAAATTTGCAATTTCATAGAAAGAGCTTGACTATGGTAGGTTCACTACATCGAAAAAGAAAAAGACATCATATTAATTTGAGAAAACGAGCAATAGAAAATGATCGTGGAGAACTTCTTTAACTTATCTGGTGATATCAAATGTACTCTAGTTACTTTTGGAAATTAATTTAGCAAAATAATTTAGATGTTCAATTTTTTCAAGGGTGGCACCTTCGAAACAAAAATAGAAATGATAGGAGACTAGAAATGTAGTTTAATGATATTTTTTATTAATCTAAAGGAATTAAAATGCAAGAATAAATTTCTACTTTGTCAGAAAAAGTAAATTTTCGTATTTTATAACGATTGAATTTCCAATATCGATTCACTTTCTAATTTTTTGGAAAAATTTATTTCATGGAGTTATTTTATTTCTTTTTTAAATAATATTCTCTGGATCAGTACATTAGGAGCTATAAGTTTGTAAAAATGTATCACCTAGGTAAATCTTTGCATCTTTTTAAGATTAAAATTAAAATAATTGAGACAATTGTTAAGCAATTTTATTTTTCAAAAATGAAATATAATTTCAATGAAAAATATAGATGTCTTAATAATGAATATATTTCTTATCTGAATAATTAAAATGTAAATTTCGTAGAAGATACTAGCGCAGCTGGCATATTGGTGTTGACTTATATTTTGAAGTTGAAATTGGCTCTGTCTTAGATGCTGTTGATTGTGTAGCAAGGAATGGTTATAAATGAATTAGCATAGGAGTTATTGGGTACTGTTCCATTTATTCTGAAATCTATTCCATAAGGTTTGATGGTAACTTGCTTGTCATTAGAAGTGCAATATAATGTAAAGTAGTCTCCAGAGAATACTTAAAAGTTACTGTTCTTAACAAAGAATTCAAAAGGAATTCCAGGAACAGCTGTGCCAAGCTAAAGGGTAGCAGTCTACTTCAATGCAACTTCCTACTTAGGATTTAAGGTTAAATTTATTTAGTAAGTAGAACTTTTTTAATCTGGCTATTTTAAAATATGCAAATTATTTTATGAAACTATAAAATTATAATATAAGATATTTGTTTAAAATAATAAGTAAATCAAATATAAAATTTAATTTTAAGAGTCCTAATTTTCAACAGTCTAGTTAAAATTTAACGAAAATTTACACTATTTATAAATTACAAGACATATTTTGAATTACATTTATTATTTAGTGTTAATTAACACAATCTAATAGATTAGATATTGTGTAATCTTAATCTTGATAAGAAACTGATCAGGAGTTAATGGTATAGAAGTAGAAGGAATAGGATTTTGATAACCTAACTTAAGAGTAAGGGTCTAAGCATCTTTTTTGTCTATTGAAATCCAGTTTAGATCTACTTTTGTCCCAGATTTGTAAATTTCTTAGTTTGCTTCATAACTCAACAAATTCTAGATATCAATCACGTAATCATGGGTGAACTATTCCCAGATCAAATAAATAAATTTAGAATCAAATTTTAAGAAATTTCAGGTAGCTTTTAATCGAAGGAATAATATATATTCATATTTATTTTTATAAAGTTCGTTATATTTAGCAAGGAAATAAATATATTTTCTCCAAATATTTAACATGCGAAATTAAATAATCATTTTTAATTTTTTCCTTCCTTCTTTAATAAGTCTTTTTATTGACGCTATAAATAGATAAGATAAATAAAAAGCTGTAGCTTTTATGCATGTAAAAATCTCTGACTGTGCTATCAAACTGTAATTTCATTGAAAAATAATTATGATTTCCCTCTTAAATTTTTTCTTTATCCTAGTGCTAATTGTTTATTAAACCTTAGATAAAAGTAATTTCTTTTGCCTTAAAATTCCTTCTTATTCTTAAGTCTTACTAAATATTAATTTGTAATTTAATAATATTGGCCAGGTCTGAGTGTAATTTATGAGAGAATACTTGAAGCCGATAACTGTGGGTTTCTAGTTACTATAATAGATAAGGTTATATAATAAACTTACAAATGCATTTCTTAGAGCCTTCGGTGTATGTATACCCAGTGGCACAAGAAGAAGCACACACTGAAGATCCTCCATTTTAGGGCATTTAAAATTTACTTGAAGCACATTGCTAGCATTAAGAATCTGTTAATTCCAGACCATCTCCAGTACAGGCAGTGCATAGTATTAAATTTGCTTTATTAATACTATCTCTCATATGTGCATCCATCAGCACAATTAACACAGCAAAAGGTTGAAAAGGGTAATCTTTGACCAGTTGGGCAGGTATTCAAGCATTGCTTTTATTATCTTTCATAGTAAAACGTGTATGTATCAGGGCACTGAGTACAATTGTATTGACTAGGACCTGAGCAGAACGAGTCTTTGCAAGAGGAATGGCACCCTACAATTGTGAGTTAGAAAGGTGCAGATGGAGTTATTGCTCCACTCTCATCTTTTACGTAAGCGTAGAGAGTCACCGGTACTGATGAGGTTGGGTAAGCACTGCCACTATAGTAGAATGTTGTTTTCCATTCAGAATCAAAAGACGCTTAGTTTACACCATTTGCAGTAAGAGTAGACACTAAAGAGTTATCTGTACTAGAACTAGATATGATACAAATCAATAATAATGGAAGCATATATTTAAATGATCAGCTTAAAAGATTCGGGAAGTTAGATACCCAAATCTTAGTCAGACACCAATCCTGAAAAATCAAATGTCACTGGACTATTTGCAGCATAAAATAAATCCCTCAAGATTATAAAAAATTAGAAGTTGAAATTTTATGCTAAAATATTGTATAAAAATATTTTTACCATTTTTTCTCAGCAATTATGTTTGTATTTAATTTTATGATTCTTTTTTTGAGAAAAAAAGGAAATTATTAGTTAAATTAATATATCAATTATAAGTTTTGAATGCTAATTAATCAGGTAGCTTTACATCGCTGACCCATTGACTAGTATTTAATATCAATTTCTTTTCTTAGTTTTAAAAAATAAAATTGCTTTTATAAATTAATATAAATTAAATGACTTTTGTAAATAAAAATTCTTAACTATCTATTGAAACTACATTAAATTTCTACTATGAAATTATAGAAGGATATTAAATTAAAATCGGTGATTGCTTAAAATAATAAATGAAGAGCTGCAACTTCGTGTTAATTTAAATCGCAGATTCACCCCCTCATCTGCAGCTTGTTCGAAAGATAATCAAAAATTAATAAGAGTTACTTCTTTAATCATCTTCTCAGCACCTCTGAGCAGTGAGATATGACTCGCGCATTCTTCTTCTTCCTCATCATCACCTTTATCTGAACTTATGTCGCTTATAACTCTTGACTGAGCACTCTTACATAAAATTTGCAAGGATACAAAGTTCTTAGAATTTGATGCTGAATCGAATGGTCTAATAATTATTTAAATTGGACTCACTTCAACTGTCACTCATTTATTCCATTTTATTTTAATATCTAATTTAATTCTCTTTTTATTAAATTCTCAGCATTAATATTAAATTGAGGGGAGTGATTGTAAAAGAATATAACTGTAAATGTCCAAGAAGCCATTCCTGATATCATTTAGCATTAAGTTACTCCATAATAAGAAGTTTTATCGTACACAAAGCTTAGAAGCTTTATGCTAGATTTACTTCCATTCGACAGATAAAATTGATTCGCAGAGTTTTTTTTAAAAAGCAGGTTAAATATAATGCCATTCTCTATTCACTATAATCTTTAAAACAAATTATTTAGGGTGAAAATAAATGTAAGAATTATTATTTTTAAAAAAAAACTTGTTATATTTAGCAGTTTGCTAGAAATTTTTATCTCGTTTTGAGAGAGTAAAAATTACAAATATAATGCATGAGCTTCTTATATTCAAGAAGTATATATACTTGTATGATAATATTACCACTATTCTTTCATTTGTCCTTTTTTAATTAATTACAGCCATTAGTAAAATTATTTTACTTTGAATAATTTAAAGAGGAAGTTGAAGTTATGAAAGTATTTCCACCATCACAAGTGTATTGTAAACTAGAGGGGATGTTGCCATTTTGATCAATAATAATAATTAAGGGAATTAAAGGGCCCCCGGCATAAATAAGATAGGCCGTGACGTCAATGATATTGCTGTGACGCACTTATCTGACGCACACAAACCTACCAGTCGAATAGGGATATTAAACACGTGGCACCCACCTCACATTCTGAGCAGAAGCCCCCGACTTCTGCATACCATCCAAAAAAACCTTAAAGGATAAAAAAATCCGGTAGCTTCGGACCTAGAGCAAGTCGCTGCTCCGTAGCGTCTGGCTTCGCTGTCCAGCTGCATGACTGAGTGTTTGCCCATAGATCACATCCCTCCACGCCTACAAGGATTAGGAGGGTGAGTGGGAACCACGCACCTTTGATTATCTCTCCAGTGAGCAGCTCAACCACCTTCCCCAGGGCTTCGGCTGCCATTATCCCTTGCCTCTTTTAAGCCCTCACCCACCAGCCAATGGATTACCAAATCAGAAAGCCTTCAGGGAAAGGGCGACCGGTGCCTAGTGCCGGTCGTGTGCGTCCTGAATTTTAACTTTCTAATTTAATAATATTTTGATCAATAAATAAGTGAGACTCAGCTATTTAGTTAGAAGTCTGATAATCCAAAAATATGTTATCTAAGGGGTCTGTCACATAAACAGAAGGATTTGAAGAATCTACACTAAATGAGAATATCTATTTATCCATCATTTTACCTTAAGAGTACTGTTCAATATAAACACTAGTACTAGCTATAATTTTTAATTATAAAGTTTATTTCATTAATTTCAAGAAACATTAAGTTGTTAAATAATTCATAAATATATATATATATATATATATATATATATTCTTCTGATAAGTTTCTGATGCAAAGAACAACATAAATTTCTTCTTGCTTTGATTATTTCTTTTGATTAACTATATCGGATTTTGACTTTATTGTTTTTTAAAAGGAAACTATACACATGCAATTATAAATTTATAAAAATAATGCTCATTTAGAATTAATAATATTTCATAAATTTGATTGTGATTAAAATACTGGTTGTGACTGAAGCTGGAGTAGTTATTGTGAGAATGAGGCCTGATTTCATATTTAGATATTGTAACGATATGTAGTTTGGATTTCCCTAAGTAGAAAGAGAATAGGTATATCTTGACTGATGGCTTGTAAAATAGGAGAAAGGTATCTGCACTTTTATAACCTTACTTTAAGGATAATTTCCTAAAGGTTGAGCCAACCTGCAAACTTAAAATCTCTCATAGTTATAAAATTATTATAAATTACCTCCTAATTATATTATTTTATAACTGTTTAGGAATTTATTGTAAATTATTCGGCTCCTGTGGCACAAGTTGCGCATAGCGTGGATTTAAGAACTAGAGAATTGCTTTTGCAGTCAGAGCAACCACTCAGGCAGGATTTGCAACTACTTCCGTCATTTAAAATACTCCATTTTAAAAGTAAAAATAAACTTTACATTAAAAAAATATTAAATTATATTATAAAATATTGATAGATTAGATATATTAATTGCTACACTCATTTGTATATTGTAATAAAGTATAAAAGTTTTTTGATATAATCTTTTCACCCCAAGTCCATGAAATTATAATTATATTATTTTTCATAATATATTATAACTTGTTACAACTTAATTTCCCTATTAGACTTATCTTAAGAGGCTGAAAATATCTGCTTTCTAATAATAAATCTTAAAGCTTAAACTTATGGGTTTTATTGTATTGTCCTGTAGGGCATGAGCTGGCGCAGTATTTTTCTTCATTTGTTGGCTTATAATAGAGTATTAGACTACCTGCGCATGCTATGCAACTAGTTAATTTCTAAGAACACTATAATTAATTGGGGAGAGTATATTATTGGATATAAAATCACAGAATACGTGGAGGAGATAATAAATTTAGAAAAATGGGAAAACTCCTTTAAGATCTAAATAAGCTAAATATAAATATATGCACATAATTGAGTAGATATATCGATTTATAACTATTTATTTTCTCACTATTTGGAGACACATGTAGGAGAGCAATCATTTATTGTTAAAGAAATTTGTCTCCACTCTAGCTAGCCACCATTATTTGAGAAACTATTTCTTACAATTTAATAAAAAATGATATTTTACAACTGTTAAGAATTGTTTTTATTTTAACGGGACCAAAAAGTTAAAATTTTATTTTATTTTTTCTATCTCTCAATAAATATAAATACTTAAAATGAAGGATTTAAGAGAGAAATTATTAAAAATAATTTCCTAAAAGATTTTGCAATCATAGTTTCCTTTTTAAAAATTTTGTTGTAAATATATTTTTGTGCAATAAGAAATTCATTTTCTTTTAAACTTATTTTCATTTAATTATTGATTAAATTATTCAGAATTGCATTTGCTTATTGTAAGAATCAGGGTGATAGTCAAAATTAAAATTAATTACAATCAGCAAAGGTCAAAAAGTCTCTACCAATGCTCTAGATAGTTCTGGACCCCGATAGCTGAAAATCAAGTGAGATCCTTAGT
>JAJKFJ010007530.1:0-16408 GCA_027382625.1 Tetmemena sp. SeJ-2015
GCTTCTTAAGCTAGAAAATTGGGAGAGTCTTTGAAGACTCATAGTTATCGAATTTATACATGTAGAAGCTACCTTCTTGGCTCAATGCTGTTAATTTGTCACCATAGTTGTTAAATTGAATCTTCTTGATTGTAGCCTTCTTTTGGTTTATGTTCTTGGGCTCATTCCAATCTGTGACCCAGTGATCTAATGCCCTGTCTTCAGCTTAATTGAAACCCCACAAGCAAATGTAGCCCTTGTTATTGCCAGTGGCGTAAAGAGGTAAGTAAGGATGAGACTCAACGCACCCTGCATATTCTTCATGGCTTATCTCAAATGCAGATCTTGGCTTAAATGTATAGGAATATATGTAAATAAGCTTTAGATACTCGAAAGTCTTCAAGCCAGCCCAAGTCTCTGGAGGATTCATCTCATAATCCAAGAACAATCAATAAGCAATTATGCACAGTAAAAATTAGTATCTTCTATTCAATTAATGTACCTCTAGCTCTCTAAATTTAATAAGACTCAGAAAAATAATTCTTACCCTTTGCTTCTTGGTGTAATTTACAGTCTTATAAGAGTAAAGCTTATCTATTGCGGCTAAAACCTTAACAATTTACTAAACTTGAAAAATAATTGTTTTATGGTTTATGATAGGCTCACTTGATGATTTTAGATCCACATGCTCCTAAGAGACCTTATCATATCTTTTCAGACAATCTTGCCAAGTGGAAAGTTCCTCATCAACAACCTGGTGTCCTTTTAATCCTCTGTTTCTGTAAAGAAGTGCTTTTCTGACTGGTATTTACTAAAAATACAAATGTATTTCTCTGATTCCTCGTGTTTGGGTTACTAAAGAAACTAGATCTGAGTCGCATCTGTCGAAGGCAAATCCATTCACTGTTTCTCCTTTCATTCTAAACACATCAATCATTTATAGATGATTTATAAACTGCTAAATCAATTCCACCCTCAAATAATTCCTGTGTTCTTGCTACTGTTCTTGAGCTGAAATCATGGAAACTAGGATTAACAAGGCTGAGCTCGTGATCTTTCAGATTCTTGACAAAGTCACTCAACTTAAAGTACTCTGCAAAGTGGGTAAACTTCTTTTCCTTATTGAAGAAAAGCGCCATGTCAAGCTATTCACTATCTGCATTTTCGAATTTCTATAGAGCATGAACACCAAAGTCACTTACAGTTGATTGAATGCGTTTTAGCTCCTTTATAATGGTCTCTCGTTCTTAAATGCTTAGAATGTTTTCAAACATGTAGGTTGTCACATTTTCGAGAATTCTCTGCATGTTATTGAACTTTTTCAATATCTCATTGGAAGACATTCTTGGGTTCATTATAAAAGTTTATGAACATCTCTATTTATAGCTATTCATGATGACCTCAATGGCTTCATTAAGAGGTCTTGTCTTTATAATAGAGGGTCTCAAATCAACCAGAGATTTAATGTGAGTCTTCTCAAACTGATACT
The DNA here is from genome assembly GCA_027382625.1 of Tetmemena sp. SeJ-2015. NCBI lineage: Eukaryota > Ciliophora > Spirotrichea > Sporadotrichida > Oxytrichidae > Tetmemena > Tetmemena sp. SeJ-2015. The sequence continues at coordinate 1,469 of JAJKFJ010007530.1, forward strand.
CAACAAGTTAGAAAAGATGATGAGAGACAATAAATCTGAGCCAAATGCCTAAGAACTAATTCATTCTGTCTTTGGCTTTCTTAAAATCTTCCTCCTCTTTGGTAGGCTGAGTAAATGCTGCTCCAACCTAAACGTATTGCAAATCATCTCCTTCTTTCTTTTCCTCATCGGGTTTCAACAACTGATACTTGAACTTCTGAATCTTCGTCTTAAGATCTTGAAGATTGATGTCACTGCTTTATCCTAAGGTAACCTTTTTTTCAGACTCAGGATGCTTATGACTCAATATAGACCTGAGATCTACAAGCAAGGATTTTACCAAGCCTAAGTTTTTGGACAAATAGCAAAGGTTAATGAGCGATATATAGATGATAACAGTGGCTCTCAATCTAAAAGATTTTATCAAGAATGGAATACACTTACTTAGTACTATATGCTTGTAAATGAACCTCTTAATCTGCATGAAGCGCAGTAAGTTTTCTGGAAAACTAATTACTGTGCGTGGCCATTCTAAATTGATTATAAAATTGAAAATTTACACATTGGGATTTGTGGCTCCTTTCCTTTCGTCAGTGCCATCTACAGCTTATTCCTCTTCTTCATCAAAATTGAACTTTGATTTCTTCGCTCCGCCCTTTTATTATTTCGTCTCTTCTACAGGTTATACGTTCCTTGGAGTGGCACTTTTCTGCTAATAGTCAACGAGCATATAGCTTTCCACTAAGTTTTCAAGGAAATCTATCATCTTGGGCATATTGATACCTCTCTTGTCTTAAAATCCTCCATCTGCGATGAAAGGGAAGTCTGCGAGGGAGTTTATAAAGTTCATTTACTTGAGAGCTTCTTGTTCCACTTTGTACATAACTCCTTCTTTACCCTCTTCAATGAGGTATCCGATTATCAGATTATCATTTTTAGTAAATTAATGTAAAGTATAGATTGAGACTATCGATGTGTTTGAGTTACTTCCTGATGAATTCCTTGCTTTCAGCTTGGTCTACTCCTAGCATATCTGATAATTGCTAGACACTTTGGCTGAGCTTGGACACTTAGCCGTACTCTCCATGCATCAAACTCTGAATCATATCTGTCAGTAGTGAGTTCGCCAATAATTGCTTGTAATAGTTCTTATTTAAAACGAATAAAGGCTCTAATTTTAATTTAGTTTACTTATTCTGCATTTTAAGAATGAATTCCGAGTTTTCAGATAGGATGAGTAAAGATATCACAGAGTATCCTCTCTATGATGTTTCGAAACTCACTATCTCAAACACTTGGAAAAAATGATTGTAAATCTATTTAATGATAAATCTCAAGTATCTTATTCTCCTCAATTATTCATCAATTTGATTTAATAAGTTTTTATATTCTAATAACCAAATATACACTTTATAAGGAATGATAAAAAATTAATTTCTAAAAATTAATGACCTAAAGAAGATAAATTACGATTTATATTTTAAGACTATGGACTGTTATTCTTATTTAAGAATAAATTTCCATAATATGAGTTTGTTTTCTTCTTACTTCTCTTCCTCCTATTGCTTCTTAGCTGCTGAATTTGAGGGTGCAGAAAAGAAGTCATCGAAAATTGAATCTCCACCGCCACCTCCTCCATACTTAGCATTATTATTCCAAGTCTTTTGAATCTATCTCTTAAATATAATTCATTATTATAACTTGACGTTTGTGTTCTTCTTTAGGGCTTTGATGAAGTCAAGTGCGAAGTAATCGTATCTGGCTGGTGTTGGGACAAATAGTGATTCCTCATCTAGCTTTTGCTCTTGCTTCTTGATGGAGTAGTAGAGGTTGAATTCTGGCAAGTTGCTCTTCAAAATGTGTTGGATATTGTTCTGCTTGTGGGTGTCTAGCTAGAACAAATTCACTGCTTTCAGGAACTCCTTTCTAATGAAATTAAAACTTTCAAAATAATCAATTTCTCTACCACCTACCTATGTTTTAGAGATAGGGGTCGCCAATTTAATGAATAATTTAAATGCTTAATTCTTTCTCCTCTTTCTACGAACTGCTTGAGATAAACTTCCTTCAAAAGATCTGAGTCCTCTTGGTCCATCAATCTAAAAATATAATCTAATGAGCAGCACAGCTAAGATAGGATCCTGCAGTCTGTCTATTGCTACTTGCACTGCATCCTTAAGGCTGTTAGCTAGGATGAAGAAGGCGCAACTGAGGATGTAGTTCTTCTTGCCCATGAGTGCAAGCGCATTCTTGGAAGCCATAGTTCTGTTCTTAGCGACTGAGAAATCTGAACAGAGGAAATCATAGATTTTCTTCTGGCTGGCCTCAGTCTTGTAGAGAGAAAGCAGAATATTTTTCTTTCCAATAAGTAGATACCAGAGTGCTGTTTTCTCAGCCTTGCTGGACTTATTGAAGTCATCTCCTGCATTTTTGTACTCTACCTTGGCTACTTTTTCAATCAGGAGTTTGATTCTGGGGATGTCCTTCAACCAGATGGGGATGGCCAGTTTCTTCATCATCTCATAATTTAGATTACTCACTCAAATAAGGAGGATATGCTCACTAATATATACAAAATGGACAAATTAAATTCACTCCTTGTCTTTAGAAATATTTACAACAGATTCGACTTCGACAACAATCTAAATTATCACAAAAACATGTCTTTTTAGTTAAAAAGCAATGCATGAAGAATAGTTTTTAAAAGTATTGAATAAAATTGGTAACCTAGAAAAAATAAGTGTTAGGAAATTGAATTTACCTTCTAATGAGGGACCATTTGCTTTGTCAAAATATCAAATAGCAATCGCCTTTGCAGAACAACCACCATCATAATAAACCTTACAAATTCCCATAGAAATGTTTAAACGATATATTTATATATCAAATTAAAACATAATCTCACAATTGGAATTGACTATCGCATTTTATTAGATTTAAATAAAAAGGATTGCCTGATGCCTAATAGTTCAGTCGTGTTTATTAGAAAAACTTAATAAGATATAATTATAAATGTATTGATGAAGCCGATGTATTTGTTCGATATCAAATCGTACAAGAAGATGAATATGTCATCATTTAATACACCAAAAATAGTTGCTTGCACTTGTAAGCTTTCCCCTTATAATTTATAATAATTATAAATTTATATAAGCAAATATAAAAATATTTTAAAATATTTAAAGTTAACATTAATTTTATAACTGCTTATTTATTCAGCCCAAACTCATTATCTTGTTGTCCTTGCATTTGTTAGTTATAAATTAAGGGCAAAATATTGTTTTACATTTTAGTTTTGAGAGTTAATGTTGAAGTAAGAGTATTTGAATCTGGAATTGCTGTTACTACTCGGTGGGGCAATTCGCTAAGTGTTCTTAAATTGCTAATTGCTGCCCAGCTATGTCATCTACTGTTAACTTTGAAAATTTTAAGATTAAGATCTTCAACTAAACTTTGAACTCTTTGGAGATACTGTTGCCGCTTGTCAGAGCGGGACCTTTCTCTTTATTGGTTCTAAGCCATCATCTCTCTTCTATATTCATCTTACATGTTCTTGCGCATATTTTCAACTCCAGATACTCCTCTCAACGGATTCCCAGCTTAGTCAGCACTCTCTACATTCACAAAGCTAATCTAGTTGCCAGCAGCTGGGTTCTAAAAATTACTTGGTCCAGGAGTGATAAAAGAATTTGCTGGTTAAGAGTAGTTGTTTTAAAATTCGTACTGAGGAACGCTCATTTATGTTTAGACGTGTGTAGGATTATGAGGAGGAATATTCATTGGGAGTATGGGCGCTAGAGGTTAGAACTGAGGTTACTGAAATTAAGGCAATTTATAATTTGGATAGCAAAAATTAAAATGTGTGGCACTGACTATGAGTGAGCGAGTTGACTTTGAGCTGCACCAATAAAACTGGATTTCTATTCTGTTTCTCTATTTCGCTTTTTTTCCAACCACTTTTAGTCCCTGCCAGTGGCTGCAGTAGATCCTGTAACTCCTCCATACCCATTTGCAAATGCGCTAGAATCAGCAGCCTACTGAAACTACTTGTTCCCCTACTTAAGAGTATTCTAAGAGAAGGGAGCAAGTGCATCATCCACAAGACTTTACCCAAATCCTAACAATAAGTTCATTATCAAGAGGATAAATAATTTTCCATTTCAAGGCAATTTTTTAGTTGTTATTCATAATCTAAAATATATAGGAATACTGTTCTTACCGAAGGACATGTTTTGAGGTTAATTTAATTAACTCACTTTATGGATAAATCTCAATCTCTATTTGTTTGAATGATGCTCAGTGGCAAGTATTGTGGAATTTAGGGGTGCATTAGTCTTTGCCTGCTGCTTATCTTGCTAAAGCAAAGACTCGAAAGTGTTTTTATCAAGGATCTTAGCTTAAGTCATTTATTTTTTCTTTCAAATTATATTTTCATTATGCTTAAGTTTAACTTACTTAAGAGCAATATAAATGTGATGATGAGGATTACAAATTAAATTTAACTGAAAAAGTATCCACAAATAAATTAACACAAAAAATGAAACCTAATAGAGAAACCGAGTAGCCGCACCGACAAGAATATTAATATGTTCTCATTCACATTCCACAATAACCCCTATTAACTCAACTTACAAACAGCAAATTAATTTATAATTAACCAACAAAGCTCAACGAATGCAAGAGAAGCATATAGTACCAGCAATAGAGTTCTCAAGATCGAGGTATAATCATAAATTTAATTTGTTAAACTATGAATTTATTAGGCGAGTTAATAAGTGAAAATATGATAATGGATAAGCATCTTTTGAGAACTAGCTAATAGCCGCAAGGCAGCTACACATCTGACTAGTTGAAACTAGTAAGATAAACCTCGAATCATCATTTTAGAGTTTTATATTTATTATAGTGTATTTGCATAGCTACCTTGTTAATCTTAATTGGATTTGTGCTAGCATTGATAGTGAACATTGAGGATTTCATTTTCTACTATCACAACTATTCGCTAGTACTAAACCTTGTTGCTTTTGGTTTGCTTACGTACTCCTCCTTTTCTTCTAGCACTACTTCTCTGGAATCATCAATCAAACTAATCTTCTCACTTGCTGTGTCTGTATCGTTTAAATTCTTATCAATTATAGCTAAAATTTAAATGAAAATCGGAATTAAAATAATAAATGAGGAGTTGTAAAATCTTGGCCGTTAAATTGTAAAGTAGGTAGCCCAATATGGGCTTGTTCGATAGCTTTTCAAATTATAAGATGAATTTGTTCTTCCTTCATTACGATAGGAGGTGGCAATGAAGAGATATGATGTTTTAGTCTCCGAACCAATAAATTAGCCAAGTTCAAAAACTTGTGACCGAGGTAACTCTTTACACAGGCCTCCTACAAAATCAAATTGCAAGTTAATACCTGTGCGGTTGTTTAAATTAAGGACAAAAAATAGAGAACACGGACATGATCTACAGTGAGGATCAGGAGAGTATGACCTAGACAGAGAAATAACTTTTCGACGAAGATTCAAGCCAAACCAATGGGGCCACGTACCGCAAGCACATGCTTAACCGAGGCCTTCAGGTCCAGGTACAGATCGAGTTGGTGTTGGTGGAGCTGAAAACATGAAATACCGTGATGGCGGACAAGTTCAGAGAGTGGGAGGTCATCTTCCGAAAGATACTGGCAGAGATGCAGAGGACTACATCCGAAGGAGAAATGTTCTACGTAAGTGCAAAAATGGGCCACAGAGCCGAGGAGAGTGGAGCCCTCCACAAAGTGGAAAGAGGACTGCGAAGGAGCGCAAGGAGGACGGAGAGACTATTGGCACTGAAAGAGAAGATGGCGGGAACCGCCGGGCAGGGGTCTGGGGAGAAATTTCAGCAGCATTTTTCCTCCCCAAAACCCCAGAGTGATAAGTTGAAGAGGGAGAGAAACTATAATCAAATTGAAAGTTAATACCTGTGCAAGAACACCTCATCAAACAAGAAGAATATCACTCAATACCACAGGCCAGGATGTGATGAGCAGACTGTGGGCCTGACCAAGAGTGCGAACAACAGTGCCCAGAGCAAGATGTCGGACGTTGTCAGTGAGAGGCTGGAGAGAGCCCGCAGGTAGAGGCAGAGAGAGGATAGGTTCAGGGATAAGTGGCATGCTCTACAGAGAGAGTATGAAGAGTAGAGAGCCAAAACGGCGGCATCAGCAACACTATAGGAAGGAGTGGTAGTGATGGAGGTGAAGAGCATGAATGCTCAGCACAAGCCACACCAAGAGAGCCTAAGACTCGCGCGCTACAGAGGATGTAAAGCTCGAGAGGGCGATGGAGGGTGAACAGTTGTAGACAGTCACCACAAAGGATAGCCACACACCAAGTGTGGATGCACAGCTAGCAGCGAAGAGGAGGACGAAGTTCACGCAGGCTCAGTTGAATCCATGGCAACAAGAACAGAGTCAGAGATGAGGATGGCTGAGGCCAAGGAACCAGCGACTGAGGAGAGAGGGAGAAGGACGCCTTGGAGAAGGGGGCGCAGAAGGATAGAACGGACGTGCCGCGAGGCAAGTTCAGATTCTCGGCGGAGACAGCAGGGATGACAACCCCACTAAGGATGAATCAGTAACCCAACACACCCAGCACGCGGGCCACTGAAGGGGGACTCACCACCACGCAAGCCACACACGTCAAAAGGAATGAGACAGCGCTCCCAGCGAGGAAAGAAGTCACAGCGATCAAGAGATCGAAGATCTCTGGCAAGACGTCTATAGAGTTGGCCATCCAGTTCTTAGAAAATCACGATGACTACGGATCGGACTTCTTCTTTAATCTGGAAGAAGAAGAGCAAAAAATCAGAGAAAACCCAGACTATGTAGATTGGAGGGACCAGTGGGAGGAAGGAGCTGAGGAGATCAGTGCAATCCAGGGATATGGAGGGCAGAAGCCGCCGGAAAACTATACTGATGAAGGGTTGGATGACAGCTTGAAGAGATTCCAGGAGGAGGAGAGGTACAAGAGGTGGAAGGCCGAGCAGCTACAAACAGCACAGATCGAGGAGAAGAAGTATCAAGCCAAGAGCGTGTACAGATCGGACGATGAAGAGGAGTGGCTCCGTTAGGGCGGAAGAAGACCATATCATTACCAGCAGCAGTACCATCATCACTACCAGGACGACCATGACCAAGACATGGGACACACTGCGTAGCAGACAACAGGACAGGGCATGAAGCCTGACTTCTATCAGAGAGCGAACGCATGGACACCACCCAGAGGAGGAAACCAGAGCAGGCACACTCTAGTCTGCCTATCGGCCAGAGAGACAGAGCAAAGATAGAACAGGAACCCTTTCCAGCAGGACTACAAACTGAAGGTCACATCGCGCCACAATGACTACAACTGAAGAAGTAGGAGAGGCACCGGAGATAGACAGGAGAGATGAACACGAATGAGAAAGATAGTGCGAACCGATACAGTACGACTGTCACCGAGGACAATATTGACACTGTGGATACAGCCCGGCTGTTACCAATGAACACTGTATATACTGCAAGAGATGTGCCGATAGCTTTAAATTCGTATTTGTCTTATTCGACTTTTAAATCTGAAATCTGAGGCCTCCTACAAAGAAGTTGTAAGGATCTAAGTTGCTTAGAATTTTAAGCTTAATCGAATGGTAAAAATTTAAACCAAAAGCTCCCACTTCAACTGCCTAGGATTTTAAATTACTTACTTAATTTATTAATTTAATTATCTTTTTATTAAATTCGCAGCTATAATTATATAAATAAAAGGTTTACAGCAATTCCGATATACTGGGTCTAAATTTACAACTACGAACTGCAGCTTCCCTTCCCTTAATACTCACACATAATTTAAATATACTCAATCAAAATTAAATAAAGATGAATACTGGAAAGAGCAAGTAACTCCAGTTTTTGTGTGCGCCTTTCCTCTTCTCTTTATTTTCCTTGAATTCACCATGGACGCCATCCAACCTGATAATTAAGTATATGAATAGTACAATTAAGAACTTATGAAATAAAGCAACATATAATTTATAATGATAGCAGCAACTGGTATTACTCAACTATTCCAATCGGAATTTATTTGCTCATTGATCTTATTCGCACTAAAATAACTGGAGTTGCACTAGTCAGTGGACTCGCATGTTATTAAAATGAGAATTATTTTAGTAAATTATATGGCATGGAATGACTTGGAGTCTCTTATGCTGGCGACTCTGCTAGTGTGCTACTAAATCTTTATCTTCTACGTCTTCTGCTACATATCTGCGAATAAGACCATATCAGGTGCCTCAAGAGTTATAACTATCCAACTTTCCCAATGATCACTACTATGTTATTAATCTTTATTAACAATTCAGTTTTATGATTTCACCTCAAACTAGAAAAGAGATATAATCTATAAATATCCTTTAATTCTCATTTGGGCTGAATCAAAATTACTAAAATAATGCGGTCCAGTAGCATCAGCCTATGAATTAACAAAGTCAATCAGTTTTGTAACCAGCTCCAACTAATCTAAACGTAGACTAGACCTTCTTCAACGGAAATTAAATCATTACAAAATTAAAAAGTATCATATTCAATTAAATGGGACTACTAACAGGCCAATGACGACTGCTTCTCGACCATTCACTTAGTCTGGCAATAAAGAATAGAAAGCTCAATATTTAGAAGAACTCAAGCGCTAAATAGAAGAGAAAGAGTTTAATAAGGAAATATAAAAGAGTCAACGGAAAGCGAAGGACAGTTACGAGGAGAACTGTATTTTAAAAGTGGTTTATATTTTCTATAGATAGAGTGAAACTTCCTATCTGGATTTGGAAAGTAAGTGATTTGCAGTCCTTCATTCAGTTTAGAGGAGGAGGTGGTGCTCCATTGAAAGATCAAAATGGACAAATGATCACAACGAGAACTCCCCATACGAACAAGCATTTCGAGAGAAATCCTCAGCAAGTGAAGGGAATTCTCAAGAAGTAAGATGAAAAATTCGACTACTACAGAAGCGAGGCTTAGTCAAGGGGAGGAGGAGCCTAACCTATGGTTTAAAGCAACTATGGGAACGATAACTTTAAATAATTAAGAGTATCTATATTTTAGACTTTAATAGTAAGGAATTCTACCAGCCACTGAAGAACTCAGACAATTAAATGCCTCAACCTTTTTTCTAAGCGCCTGAACCTATTCAACCTCCAAATTCAAATATGATAACTTTGCCCAACCATCCATCGGAAATGAGAAGAGAAGATTTCGTTAGGAGTAAGAATAGTTATTTGTTTATATGTTGTTGTTGTAGTTGGGGACCCAATCAAGCCAGAGATATAGCAAATCCCGCCTTCAACTACTCAGATGCAAAATATGCTGCCTGACTAGTTCCATCAATTTGCGAACTAACTAGTGCTCTATCTTCATCAAGAAAGAATATTATCTCATATAATCATCTCTACATTTAAAGATTGAAATTTAGAATGGCTAGGGAATCAGAGAAGACACTTAAGAACACTGCCTATGATTCTGAGTTAGATCGTGTCAGAGAAGAGCGACTCAGGTTATAGCAAGATTACGAGCGTAAACTGCAAGAAAGAGAACGCGAGTACGCAGAACTCAACAAGATAAATATGGAAAGAATCAACAAGCTCTATGAATCAAAGCTGCAAGCAAATAATGATGCTCAAGTGTTTATATCATTGAATGTATTTGCACGAAGAAAGGAAGAGATTTGATATGATGAGGACGATGAAGATCGCAAAGGCTCAAGAGGGTGAAGAGTCTCTATTACTTACAGAGTCATATCCGAATATACTTGAACAAGAACTTAGAAATGAGGTGTAGCAACTTACAAATGAAATAAATGAAAACTCTCTACTTGCGTAACAGAAGATGAATGAGTTACAAGAGACATCAAATGCAATTGAAGAAGAAAGACTTGAGGCAGAGAGAGAAGTTTCTGACCTCAATGACCAAATGTATAAAATGAAGTACGATGAGGCAATTAGGCACAAGTATGTCTATCAATCATCATTTAAATAGCTAGAATTTATATAAAATTAGACTTGAAATTCATTCATTTGTGAATAGCTGATTAACAATAAAGCAGATGCTGAGGCAAAGCCAAGAAACCATGTGCCATTCTTGCTTCCTCGGCGCAAGAACCTAGACTACATAGCAGATATTCCTAATGCTTTGGATCTTAATATACCATTAAAGCCGAATACTACAGCAGTCAGGCCTTACTACAACACTATATATTAAAATTAGCATTCGATTTAAAATCTAAATTGAACTTAAGTTGATCCCTTGTATTCAACTAAACCTCTTGGCCATGATGTGTTCAATACCGACATAGTGAAGTAGAAAAAGGAGTTAGGAACTCTCGATGATAAATGGAGAGACCAGTAGCTTCATACCGATTCAAAACTGTTTGATTTCGGGCAAGGTCATCTCAACCCTAATCTGTATGCTATTAATAAATTAGAAGGTAAAAGATTTAAATTCCTACAATTAGAGTTATCTAATAAGAACAGTGGATATGTTAACAGCAATCGTTTGCCTGACAGATTTGGAGGATTCTAAAGTGGAAGCCATATGCTAAACTACAATACTTCAAACAAAGGAGTAATAGAATGCTCTTTTTTGTATTTAAAATGAGTAGAGGACGAATTTGATAGGTTACTGAACATGAATGCTGGTTAGAGAACTAGCTATGCTTTTGGAACTGATCTTAGCCGAAAAGAAAGACCAGGTAGTGGCTCAAGAAGAAGTAAGCCACTTACCTCTGCATCAAAGTTTACCTACCTCTGAATCATTTCCCTATCATTTTATCTTTTCTTCTTCAAAACATATTTCCCTTTTGCTAAAGCAAGATTAAGTTGAGATAGAATTAATTGGACGAGAGAGTATTACAACTTCACTAATTAAGATCTTTGAGTTAGAGAAAGATAATTTAATAAATTTAAATATGTAGGAGCCTGCAGAACAAGTAGCCGCACCCGAAGAAGTGCGCTCATCGTCACCTTCCAATCAAGAAAAGAGCAGTTCTTAAGCTGAAAGCACAGTCGAGAAGTCCCAACCAGCGCAAGCTAATGAGGGAAAAAGAGGCAACTAGCAGCAGTATTACTATCAACCCAAGGATACCAGAGGAGCCAATCACGAAAACCGCAAGGGTGGATATAATTAGGGCTACTACTAGCACTATTAACCAACTAATCAGCCACAGTACTAGCACATGAACCACCAATAAACTATCTATAAAGTGATCATATTTAGAAAGTTAGAATTTAATAAAGATTTACTACCAATACGGAAACAGAGGAGGATAGGGAGCCAACTAAGCAATGGGCTATCAAAATAATGCAAACTTCAACTTCATGCAGCAACAGTAGAGACTTATTAAACAGCAATAGCAGCAAGCTAATCAATTAATTTAGTGGGAGTGATTTTAAGCTCATGAACAGATGACTAAGAAGTTGGGACACAAGCCCACTCTTACTCAGATGTGTGAGAAGCATCCTGGTAGCCTCATAGTAAAGATATTTTGTTACAGTTCTAAATAAATATTAAGTGTTTGAGGATGAGCTTCCAGAAGGAGGAAAGTACTGCGAAAAATGCTATTAAGAGATAGAAGCTAAAATCAAGAGCAAACAGGAATTAACCCATATTATTTTTATATTATAAAAAGCACCAAAAATAGACTTAAAGATTTGAGTTGAAAATTAATCCTTGTTGATTTATCCATCTTGGATATTAGTATTTATTTGCTGAATCTGCGGCTGCTGCAAATGATGAGCATAAGGAAGAAAGCAACAACATTTTAGCTCACTAAGAGCAACAATTTGAAGATACCAAGCTCACAAGTACTCAGGAATTCCTATAAGCTTATCCTCAGTATGCAAACTTACCTCCCAAACAAGTCCATATCATTGAACTACAAACTAAGATACAAACTCTCCTCAACAACCTCTCTTAGAAGATCCTTAAATTTTGAATAAGACTTCTTATTTAATTAAATTTCAATATAGATCCAAAGGAAAGAAAATGACAAATTCATCTCACAAAACTCCCTAATCGTGTATCAGAGCGTCCTGGCTGATAAATATAAGCAAGTCTGTGGTCGCATGAGAGAGGTCATTACTATTATATCTATTTTATTGAGTATAGTGTCATATAGGAAAAGCAACTTGATTACACGACTTTCCTCGTTAGGTAGCTCAACTAAAACAGAGATAGAGTGCAGATGGAGAAAATCACTCTTGACAAAATGATGGGTTCCTTCTACGAGGTATCAGAAAAGTTCAAGCCAGAACTTGAAGAACAACTCAATCTCATCAAGGAGTAAGAAAAAGAGGCCAAGGCTAATAGCATTCATTTACGTTAGTTATCTCTTTTTCAGGTCTAAAAATAGTTTATATGATTGTCGGTGAAGGTAACTCAGCCCAACAAGTGTCAGAAGACTCTAAAGAAGACTTGCCAATTATTCATTGATTCTTTTTAAGACCAGAAGAGCGCTGAAGAAAAGACAAAACAAGTTGACACTTATAAAATTGATGCAGTCGCTACAATTATAGACGATTTTGAGAACATTGTTCAAAAAAATTACTGCGTCTACTCGAATTATGAGGACTTCTCCTATGCAGAGTCAAGAAACGTTCAGAAGCTTGAGACAGCTTTCAAAAATTTTGCTGAGGCAAACTTCTCTGGAAATTTCCAGCTATAAGACTACTTCAAGAAAGCAGTACTTCCCAAAATTGTTCTTATTCAATATGCTTCCAAGTTCTTGTAAATTAAATTGCAAGACTAATCAAATTGATCATTGTACATCTACAAGATACTTAATAACAACACAGAGGGACAAATGATCCAAAACAGTTTCCCTCTGCCCGAAAGAGTCAAGCATATCGTCACCCCAGAGGGTCATGTGTACACAACTGGTGGATATTTGCAAGCTATCAGACTATTCTCAAAGAATACTTTCATTTACGATGAACATAGAGCCCTTCTAGTCCCACTCTCATGTATGAGCGATGCTTTATTTAATTTAGAAAATTGTTTCCATTTATGAGCGAAGCAAGAGCAGATCATTCAATCCTCTATTTTAAGGGTATGATCTACGTTTTTGGTGGAATGGCATTTGAAATCAACTACCCTCCTGAGGGATCTGAATGTTAGGCTGAGAAGACTGATAAATTATAAAGCTTGAACACTTGTCAGGTCTACTCTATTGCTGATGATAAATGGTCCTCTCTTCCCTCATTTACTCACTCAAGACAATACATAATTGATATCTCCATCAATCTATTATTCCTAACAATCGTTTGGAGTCTGTAGCTTCAATGACAAGTTCATCTTTATCTTTGGAGGAAAGAGGCTCAGAAGAGGAGCAAGTTTACCCTCATCAGTCTCAACTCTTGCTTTGAACTCCTAGCCCTACGATTTCGTGGAAGAGGTTGAGGTATTAGATTTAGACAGCAACTCTTGGAGAGTGATCAGTTATATTGCTGCCAAAGAAAAACTTAGATTAATTCATCCTGGAACGATACAGATTAGCAGCTAGAAGATCCTTATATTTGGCGGTCTTTCTCCCTTCACTGAGAGCGCTGATTCTCTAGAAGAAGAAAATTACATAAAGTATTAATCCCTGCCTTTCTTCTTAGTTTTAAATGTTGCAATTGAATGTGGATAGAAGGTGATACTTTCTAAGGTAGCACTTGAATTCAACGTGACAAATGGAGAAATCCTCTTCAATGGAGATCTTCCTCAGCCAAGCTATTTCGTGAATGGCAGCTCTGTATTTTCTCAAGAGAACAAAGTATACGGGCTCGGCTTTGGCAAAGGAAAGCCAAATCAGAAGCACCTTTTCCTATCAGGTGACCTTCAAGTTCAGCAACTCTAGCAATAGAATTCTCAAAATGATCACTCAGCCTCAGCCAATTAAGCATAATCTCAAGATGAGGTACCTTAAGTTCCTAAGCTACACGAGCTGAATCCAAATATGGACAGGAAAGTTTTGCACTGCTATATTTAACTCTATAATTAATGCTATCAAATTGATGATAAGCAGTGGATCGAGGCATGATAAAATTTCACCCGATGAATTATCATCCTCGGCAACAGTTTTTAGCCTTGTTTGAGTTGAAACCTTGCCATCCCTCTGACTGAATTCTTTCAATAAAGATTGATTCTCGAGGAGATGTAAGTGTTTTATAGTAGAAATTTTAATTAAAATCGGTGATTAGTTAAAATAATAAATGGAGAGTTGCAAAATGGTGGCAGTTGAAATCGCAGATTCACCCCCTGATCTGCAGCTTTTTCGATAGAGAATCATAAATCAATATGGGTTACTTCTTTAATCATCTTCACAGAACCTCTCAGCAGTGAGATGACTCACCCACTCTTCTTCCTCATCTTCATCGTTTTCATTAAATTCTTGTGTCACTTATAACTCTGTACTAAGCACTCCCACACAAAAGTTGTAAGGATAAAAAGTTCTTAGAATTTGATGCTGAATCGAATGGTGTAATAATTATTCAAATTGGACACACTTCAACTGTCACTGATTTATTCCATTTTAATTTAATATCTAATTTAATTCTCTTTTTATTAAATTCTCAGCTATATAAATGACTATGGATTTCAAAATTAAAGAAATAGTCCTTCTAACTCCAAGTATGTCCAGAAATGCACTCTTTGATTTATAAAACTCACTCAAGGCTACTTATTTTTAGATCTCTAATTCTATATCATTTAAGTAGAATGAAAAATTGTGCAAAATAGTTCTTAATTGATTAATATATCGAATTCTTCTTTTGTTCTGCTTAAATAAAATGACTCTCTCTCTTATGAAGTGGCTTTGATTATATTATCTTCCTGCTATTTTTGTGCAAATAATTTAAATATAAGAAAACAAGACTTAGTAAAGAATATTTTATAATAAAGATGATGATGAACAACAATA
>JAJKFJ010007539.1:0-14604 GCA_027382625.1 Tetmemena sp. SeJ-2015
TTCAATCCCTAGCCTGTGGTGCTTCCCCCAGCGCTTGTAAACTATGTGTTCACACTACCACCTCCACCTGCATTCTTGGATTGAGGAGAATGAGAGAATCCACCTCCATGAGCTGAGCCTGCTGCATTTGCTCTTGAATCGGCATTGCCTTGATTCTGCTAGATTTTGCGCCCTCTCACAGGACTTTCGTTTTAGTATTATCAAAAGAAAATATTGGTGTCGAAGAGTAAAATTTATAACTCTTCTATAGTAAGACTCTTCATCAGCTTCAATAATGACTCCTTGAGTTTGCTGTTAATCTTATTTGCTGAGTAATATAAAAATAGGATATGTGAGGTAGAAGTTAGCACCCATATTGCCAGTGGAGTATTTATTGTTTTGAGTGACTGCGCTAGAATCATACTCGTTCAGGCTTTTATTGACTGCAGAGAGATTGATGTCGTAGCTATACTCTACTTGTTGCTTATTATGATTGGCAGTTACTTGGTTATAGAGAGCAGATGTTAAGTTGCTAGGCATGAAATTGTTCATGGTGAAGTTGTTTGTGGAGTTGTGGTGGATAGAGCCTGTAGCCAACGATTAAAAATTAGTGATTGAGCAGGATTAGAAGAAACACCATCGAAGTGGCCATAGAGAGAAGAATTCTTCATATTCTGAGGGTTCAATTGCTGCTGTTGTCCGGTGGCACCGTTACTTGCTTGGTACTTTGAGTTATTGATGTTAAAGTTGGTGCTTGTCTGATAGGCTGACATTGAACTGTTCCCTGCAGCTCCACCATTTCCCATATTTTAAAGAGATGAATCTCTATTCTACTGACTTTGCTGGTTCTGATTTTTTACGTTCAAGAACTGGATATTGCTCAGCTAGTTCTCTATAACCATTAGTTTATAACTTATTTTGTCTTACTTTGAGTGTCTTTTCTGCCCTGAGATTTGGATTTAGAGTCCTCAACTTGGGTTTGTTATTGACTTAAGATTTTCTTCTGCTGACTGAAGTTGTTTCCTCCTGCAACTTTGATTGCTGCTATGTTATTCCTGAGTCCACTTCTAGATCTTGAGCTCTCTTAGTTCCTCAATCCGGCTCCGTTAAATACACATATCACAAAGTTGTTTGCACTTTCAAGTCTTCTCAGATTAACCTAGCTTGATCTGTATTCTTGGCAAGTTTGCTCTTCCGATTCACTTCTCAAGCCATCAAACAAGGGATGACAAAGAGCTTCTTTAGCAGTAAGTCTATCCTTAGGATCCATCTTCAACAGACCTTCCATCAAGTTCAAGGCATGCTTGGACATTTTACCACCATACCTCTTCTCTAAAGTCTCAGGTTTCTGAATATCTTATGGGAACTTGAATCCGATAAAGCGAGGGTTCTTTTGGAACAGCTCTTGCAACTCTTGAGTAAGAGACCCCAGAATTTTCTAGATACAATAGAGCTGATCTATTTCTGATTCTCCGGGGAAAAGAGGCTCTCCGTCTGACAGCTCTCCCATGATGCAGCCTATTGCCCACATATCAACCTCCTTGGAATATTTGTCACCAAGAAGCAACTCAGGTGATCTGTACCATCTAGTAGCCACATAATCAGTTAAGGCAGCTTGTCCGCCGCCTGGTTTCTGTTGAGGAAGATTTCTTGCGAACCCGAAGTCACAGTAAATAGACATTAACAATTTTACAGAGTTTGAGCGAAGAATTCTCATGAATTAGAAGATTTTCAGGTTTGATATCTCTGTGGATGACATTCAAATTATGGCAGTAGTTAATTGCCCTCAAGAGTTGAAAGATGTACTTCCTCACCATCTCTTGCTAATAAAATCTTAAGATAAGAACCAATTAACTTACATCAAGGCCACTTTGCTTGGCCTCAAGAATTTCAAGCAGCGTTCTGTCTACGAATTCAAACACAAGGTACAGCTTTCCCTTCCTATCAAAAATTAGTTAAAATCAACCAATTTTAGCATAAAAGAATTGATAAAGAGCCTATGTTGTACCTCTTAAAAGCTTCCTTGAGGAGTACTATATTTTCATGCTTGAGCATCCTGAGCATTTTGACTTCCCTCATGGTGGTTTTCTTGACTATTTCGTCTTCTTCAGTGTTTTCTCTGAATTTCTTAATGGCAACTGAAACATATCAGCATTAGACCAGATTTTTGCTTTGAGAATAAGTAGAAATAGAAATTTGTTAAATATGAGAATAATTATAAGAAGAGGTTATAGTAAATTACCAAATTCGCCAGTTTCCTTGTTCTTAGCTTTGTAGACTATCCCATAGGCGCCCTCTCCTACGATGCCTGCTATGTCGTATTTATTCATTTTAGGCAGTTCTCGATGATAATATAACAATTAATTAACAAACAAGATTATTTCTTACGTTTAAATCATTTAAACATAAGATTAATATTCATACTCATACTTGCAAAAGAGCAAAATAATAGTGAGTCAGAAAATAAGATTATTATAAATATTAAATATGATATTTGGAAAGATAGCAGAGAGAGTTTTGAAAGCCTCAGGTGCTGGGGAGTCACAGAGCTAATAGAAAGCGCAATAGAATGTTAACTTCGAAAATGACCCTATGTCTTTTCTTGATGACTTAGCTGCTTCTCATCCCCAAGTAAATACTCCTTTATCACAGCAAGTCAAGCGAGAGGGAGTGGCATAGGGAAAATAAACTAAACTATCGGGAGAGAATGCTCACACCCATTAATACAGCCAGCAGAAGAGCATAATGGAGTTGGCAGGCAGTTTCATAAAGAACGAGTTCTACGATGACATCGTAAAGGGAGGAGCACAGTCAGCTATCAATATCTTCACTGCCCAAAATGCTGCTGCCAATCTAGGCTCCTCCTCATTATAATTAAACTAATTAAAAAATAATGTAGGGATATAAATCAAGTTTAATTTTGAAAGTGATATTTTTTAGAGCAAATTGGGAGTTGTTTCTCACTCAAGAAATTCTTAATTTTATTCAAATCGCAATAAAATTTATATCCCAAGATCAACAGTTTATAGACAATTAGGATATTTTTCATTTATTATTTAAAGTAGGTTATAATCAAGTAGAATATGATGAATAAAGAGACCAATTTATAAAGGTAGCAAACGCAACTTTTTTATTTATGGTCATAATTAAAATCAAGAATAAAAAGCTTAACATAAACTCATTTCCAAAAAAGAGTAAGTGTCTAATTTATTCAAATTTGAAAAATTACATAGGATGGTATATCGTGATTCTTTACTAGTCTGATTAGTGCTGGTTTTTAAAAATGATTATTAATTACATTCCTCAAATTTTATTTTACTTTACAAATTTGAAAAAGGTGATTTTATGTATCTTTTTGAAATTTTTATAAATACTTATACTCATAATTTAAATACAAATTAAAAATAAATAGAAGTGGATAATTACGATTACAAAGACAAAATCTTCAACTCACTCAAAATATGTAGAAATTTTTAGGAGCCTAATTTAAAAATTAAAATACTTCTATATAAATTATAATAATTTGAATATTAATTGCAACTACTTAATTCATTGATTTTTATTTATAAGTTATATTTGATAGAATGTATAAGAAGAGCATCAATTTTGAAGGAGAGAATGTTGGTGGAGGAAATGTTTAATTCACGAATAAGGGACAGTAGGAAGCTCGAGTAATTGATAACAATTTGTACCAGTAGCAATAATTCATCGACCCTTCTATGATGGAACACTACTTGCTCGGTTTCATGGGTCTATAGCCAGCTTTCCCAAACAAGCAACTAGGAGTTGGACAAGCAAACTTTGATATAGCTTGTGGATTTGGAGGTAAAATTGATGACCTAGGTGCTTTTGGTAGCCAACTTTGGTATAATGGAAATTCAGGTCAGTCTAGACATAGAGGCAGTTCATTCTATGGTGAATATCGAGAAGGCAGTTGAATTAGAGTAGACAGGCTTCTCAACTCAAGCCTAGACTTATTGAAAATAACTGTATTTCACATTCAAAGATAAATTATATTTATTTTTTAAATTAACAAAAATAATCTTTTAAAGGATTTTCTTACCTTACTCTGATAAGTCATTTATCATGAAAGCTGAATTTGAACTTCAGATCTTAAATAAAATAATTTATAGATAAAAAATAAATTTTCTCGTTTTTATTTAATCTCAAATGGGACACTCTCAAAATTATCTTATATAAAATCTGCATCTATGAATTTATAATTTTTAAGAATTTAATTATAAATATGAAGATATAGATTATTTTTCGATTATAAGTACCAAATTTAATGTCCACTCATTTTAAAAGTCTAGATAATTAAAAAATAGCTAGTTAATCCCAAAATAAAATTTTAAATCTTAGGGAGGAGCACCCTTGCACTATATTTTCTTTAAAGATTTATGTAAATTAATTTTTCATATTCTTAGAATTTGACTCCTTGAAAATAGCGTTTATCTCACTGAGTCTTGTCTTTCTTGCTTGTAATAATTATTGAAAACAAGTTTTAAAAACTCTGATTATCTCAAACACTACTTCATTAAATGCTTGACTGCTCCATCTTTGCTATTCTTCTGCTTTAATTTGATATTGAGGATGATTATTGTTATCGCACTGAAGAAATTAGATAAGGAAGTAATGAATAGCTCAGTAAATGGATGAGTTCAGTAAGCTATAAACTTTGTCTAGTCTATTGCCCTAACTGTTGATGTCAAAATCTAGGCTCCTCCTCATTGAAACATAAATTAACATAAGCAAAGAAAGATATTAAAAGAATGAAAATCATTCTAAATTATAATCAATTTCCATAATTTTGAGAAGACAGTGAAATAATTTACAAAATATGATCATACTATAAACTTAATTCTATTCTCCTAATTTAAAGATATGTATTCTCATAAATAATAAAAAACAGTCACTTTATTTTCTAACTCTTAGAAACATGTTTTTCTTTATTAGAGAAATTAATGACTATCAAAATATTAATTAGTCAGTAACGGATAAAGAAATTTGATGAAGATACAAGAAATAGGCAGTAAGGATGAATTTTAAAATTGAAGACCTAGAATTGTGTTAAATTTTAAGTGAAAAATCATGAGCTTACGACATGATATCTTTTTAAAATATTAAGTGATAATGAAAGTATTGAAGATATTCAAGATTATAAACTGATTATTTAATTATGGAAAAGTGTGAATAAAGATTATTTAACCTCAGGAAGATTCTTGTGATATCTAAAATTCAATATTATCATGGATAAATTATCTCTAATTAAATTATGCTAATAATTGCAATAAATTAATAACCTAAAGGCAGATGTAGGCTTTTAATTTGTATAGATTTAGCATTGAAAATAATAAAATGAAAATTGTAAGAGAAAGAAAGTTTAATTTTTATACAACTATTGTTTAAAGTAATTGAGATTCATCAGACTAAGATCAACCTCAAGTAAGATGCTCAATTAAAATAATAAACCATTTTTATATTGTCTGGTCATTTTTAGCCAGCTTCCTCTTTCTGAGCGAGAGAAGAAGAGCTGTTGTTCTCCGGCTCCTCATCGAGATCAACAGGCTCAGGAACAAAGGAACTCTGTGACCTCTCAACTCTGTTTCTTGAGCCTTGACCAGCTACTTCTTGTCCAGCGATATCACCTCTGACCTCGGCTTGGCCGGAACCTGAGACAGGGTTACCGCCAGAACCACCGAGGCCTCCCATAGCTCCAAATGGCTACTGACCTGCTTCTCCCAAGTAACCTCCAAAGGGACCAACTCCACCAAAGTTTACTTGTCCTGCGAGCTGTTGATTTGAGAATGCTTGCAGTCCTCCGGCACCTTACATGTACTGCAGCATTGTTGCGGGATCCATGAAGAACTGGTACTGGTACTGGTTGCAGTTCACAACTTGAGCCACCTACTCTCCTCCCTGATATGTGACTTGCACGTGTCCTCCAGCACAGTTCACTCCTCCTAAATTGACGCTCTTCCTTTACATATTTTTAAATATTTGTTATTAATAAATAATTAAACAATTAAGTAGTTGCAATCAATATTCAAATTATTATAATTTCATTTCTCTTGCGTAAAGATATTTAGAATCTGAGTATTTTTATAAAGTCCCTGCCATCTTTATCCACATCTTTAATTTTAAATTAGTATTTAAATTCTGTATTCTAAATTATTCTATTTTCTTGAATGCTCTCTTTTAAAATTTAAGAGTTGAAATTTAGATATATAAAATTGAGTGATTGGGTAATTTAAAAGCTTTCTTTATCTTAACAAAAGATTATCAGAGATTATATATAGTTTATAGCATTAGTTTGAATATAGGTTTTCATAAAGTATGAGTAGATATCGTAAAGGGAGGAGCACAGTCAGCTATCAATATTGTCAAGTCCACTGCTCAAACTGCAGCTGCAAATCTAGGCTCTTCCTCATTATAAAATTTCATCATGAGCAAAGATATTGCAAGAACTGAGAACTTTGTCACTTTGCTATATGACTATGAAGATGCGATACATTAGTTATTCAGAGAAGAATTATTAAAAACGTGAAGGCATGGCATTAGCAAAAGACATGAGCATTTGACGTGATAAATAATGCTGGCGTAACATAATATCATTGAATGACTCTATTGATATAGCCAAGTAGAAGATCCTAAAGATTAATATATTTCACTAATTATTTAGTTAATTCAGGAGGAGTTCAAATTGAGATGATTTAAAAGAAGGATGATTCTTGCTTTGATATCTAAAATTCAATATTATCATAGATAATGTTATCTCTAATTAAGTTATACTAGTGCAATAAATTAGCAGCCCTAAGGCAGATATAAGAATTCAAATAGAGGTATAAAATCGGCATCGGACATTTTATAGTGAAATCGCGAGTGAGAAAGATTAATTTTTATATAATTATTATTTTATTTAAGATCCCCTGCAATTTCAAGTTGAAGATAGAGATAAAAAACCAAGATATACTCGGTAAGATTCTCTATTTATATATATTGACCCACTTATAGATGGCGTGGTCATTATTTGTCAGCTCCCTCCTTCTGAGCGAGAGAGGCAGGGCTGTTGTTCTCCGGCTCCTAGTCTTGAGCTACTGGCACAGGAGCAAAGGATCTCTGTGGTCTCTCTCCTCTTGAGGCTTGATCTGCTTCTTGAACAGGGATTGCTTCTCTGATCTGGGGTTGGCCGAGAACTGAGGCAGGCTGACTGCCAGAACCACCGAGGCCTCCCACAGCTCCATGTGGCTATTGACCTGGTCCTCCCAAGTATCCTCCAAAGGGACCAACTCCTCCAAAGTTCACTTGTCCAGCTTGATGTTGATTTGAGAATCCTTGGAGTCCTGCTCCCTACAGGTACTAGAGCATTGTAGCGGGATCCGTGAAGAAGTACTGGTTACAGTTTACCACCCGAGCAACCTATTCTCCTCCCTGGTATGTCACCTAGACAGGTCCTCCAGCACAGTTTATTCCTCCGAAGTTGCTGCTTTCTTTCTTCATAATAAACAATATAGTAGATAATATGAATAAAATCAATGTATAAGAAATAAAAATGAAATATTCAAATTCTTTTATTTTATTTTCTAAGCTTCTGTGGTATTTAAAAAAAATATTGCCAAACGTTCCAGCCAGTGTGGGGTCCGCAATCTTTGATTGAGTATTCTTGATCTCCTCCTTTTCAATTTTCTCCATTTCTTTAAATTTAAATTTGTATTTAATCTGTGTTCTCGATCCTTCTATTTTCTTGGATGCTCTTATTCTAAGTTAATGAGTAGAAATTTAATTATTTTCTCTATAATTATCAAAAGATCTTCAGGATTGTATAGTAACTGAACTATAGTAAAAATTTAATATCTGAAGCAGAAGAGCATAATGGAGTTGGCAGGGAGTTTCATAAAGAATGAGTTCTACGACGACATTGTGAAGGGAGGAGCACAATCAGCTATCAATATCGTCAAGTCCACTGCCCAAACTGCAGCTGCCAATCTAGGCTCCTCCTCATTATAAAACCCAAGTCAGCATAACCTAATAATTAATTTGGTAATAAGTGCTATTTTCTTGAAATGTTTACTTCTAAATCGAAACAAAGCATTTATGATCTCTTTGGAAACCTAGATTAGCAGATCTTAGACACTCTGCTTTCAGAGAATCGACAGCTTATATATCTTATTGTTGCTTAAGAGTGAGCTGAATACTTAGAGCTAATAGATTGAAGAGCTAAAAGAAAAAGTAGATACTCTGACCTTCCTCGAACAAGAAGCCTCTGAAGAAAACGAAGTGATGAAGTACAAAGTACTCTCCTTAGAGGGCTAAGCTGCAATTGAGGGTGAAGATTTGTCCGACATAAAGATCTTGGATGAATTCAAAGTTCCTTTATTTTTTTACTCAGACAAACTAAAAAGGACTTGCAAAATGAACTTTAGACTGCTAAAACTCAGATCACAGCTTTTAAAATAGCATTAAAAAGCAATAATGGGGATGAGAGTCTATTATAAGAGTAAACTAGTCAGGATGTTCATTAGGATACATCAGAATTTTACAGTTATGACGAAAAGTCTGACCCCAAATATATCCTTGGCCAGCTTAAGCTACTGTATGAACTCCATAATATAGATCTGAACTAGGAGGACTAAACTAAGATAGCAGTCAGCCTTTATCTAAAGGACTAAGAGGTTTATATATTCTACAGAGAAAAGCTTTACTAGCAGATTGCTAAAAAGGCTATTGAGCAGGCAGAGTATCTTTTGAAAGTTAGAAGCTCTTAAACTTAATAAGAGGGAGGAGATCAAGATGGTCAGGAAGGAGCCATATCAATATAGCGGCAATCAAAGATATTTGTGGAGAACAAGCGATTGAAGAGAGAGGTGAAGCAATTGCAGTAGACTAGCCAATAGAACACAGAGCAAGTTTTAAATCTTTCAGCTTAGAATGATGCTCTGCTTGAGAGGAATAACAGGCTCCTCTCAAAGATTTAGAGCATCAAATCCAAGCTCAATAACTTAAAGAACGATTACAAAGTGCTGAAGGGGCAAGCATATGAGAATAAGGACCTCACTATCTCATAAATTTTGTTTAATGTGTTCATACTTAGAGCCTAATCTAAACCTTCTGCAAAGCTCAATAAGTTCCTATCAGTCCAATCAAAAGGATAAACTTCAAGAAGCTCACAAAGCAGTGTACGATAAGAATAGATAGATCGGAGATTATTTTTCCAAGAACAACCAACTCACGAAGCAAGTGGAGAGCTTAGAGGCCTAGTTGAGTTAGCAAGAAGTAAACTAAAAGGCCGTTTATGAGAAGAACAGGCAGATTGGGGATCTGTTTAACGAGAACTAGTAGCTAAAGCAGGATCATGCTAGACTAACAGAAAAAATCAACGGCTTAGAACAATAGCTGCAATAAACTAAGAAGAACAGTGATCAGTTCAAGTCAGGGAGTTAGTACGAAATAAGTGAACTCAGGAACTAGAATCAGCACTTATGTTTATGTATGATGAGCTGTATTTATTACTTAGAACAAGAGTATAATATACTTCAGAGGGAACTAAACAAGCTACAATCTCAACTTGCTGATTCCAAAAAGCAAACTACTACTTCGCAAACTCTTAATCCATCAGCAAGCCCAGCAACCAGTGAAGTATCATATATTTATTATAAAGAGTTGATTGAACTTCAGAGAAGGTTCACTGATCTTGAATCCAAGTACAAAGAGAAGGAGTTAGAGCTAAACAAGATCCACTATGATAAGATAAGTTGGATTAATTTTAAGATGCTAAAGGAGAAACTCGGTGTGCAGGATTAGGAAAAGGTAGCTAAGGAAGTAGAGGAGGCGAGGAAAGCAGTGTACGAAAAAAACAAGCAGATCAATGATTTGTTCAACAAGAATAGAGAGCTCGAAGAAAAGATCAGCTAGATTATTATTATTATTGAAATTATTTCTCATTTTATAGATGCAGAAGTCTTAAGGAAGTTCATCTGCTAGCTCATCTTAACCAGCTGATATAAAGAGCTAGTACGATAAACTGCTGAGAGAGCGACTGGGGATAAAGGATGAGAACATATTTATTATAATATCTAAAGAGGTGGAGGAAGCCAGGAAGGCAGTCTACGAGAAGAACAAAACTATCAACAGTATGGCTAATGAGCAGATGGAACTTAAGAGAAGGATCCAAGAGCTAGAGGACTAGCTGGACTCTCAAGGCTATTCACAGAGTGTGAGTAAGCAAAGTTAGAGTTAGAAATAAAAGGAGGCTCCTCTTCAGGAGAGTGACTTCTTTGGAGGGTTCTTCAGCTCAATCCAAAAGTAGATAAACACAATGCTTAAAGCAAATGAGAAATTTATTAGTAGTGGATTAGTTTATTTGGGCAGGAAGAGCAGGCTCAGAAACAGACTTAGCCAAATAGACAATAAGAGAATAAGACCTTGCAAAATAGTGAGTAAGGTTTGATAGGCCACCTCGGTTCAGCATTTATAGGCTAGACTAAACCAGTAAGCGAGGTTAATCAAGCTAAAGATTAATTGAAGCAAAGCCAATAGTCAAACCAGAAAGCTTCCAAAAATATTTTTGGAACTGAGAATGATGATGAGGACGATATGTTTTCAGACTTTTCCTCTAGTTTAACCTAGAAAAAGCAATAGGAGCCCAATAAATTCATTCAAGCCTTCGAGAGTCAACCTAATTAAGACAATCAAAAACAGAGTACAAGCTAGCAGTCCATTCAGTTTGGGTTTGGCTCTACTACAACAAAAGAAAATCCCTCTACTGTTACTTTTACTAAAGAAGCTATCCCTGTTAAAAATACTTCAGCATAAAAATCTACTGCTGTGAAAGAAGTTAAAGCAGTGGAGAGTAATCCTTTAAACTTCTTGGATTTCTTAACTGAAAGCAAAGATAAACAAGAAAAACCATTTACTGTGAATCCAGCAATTGAGCAACCTAAATCTGGAGGCCTGGATTTCCTTGATGACATGTTTATGGGAATAATTGGCAACTAAGTAAGCAAGGCATCATAAGATCCAAAGCCTCAAATTAAGGATTAGTTATAAAATACTTCAATACTTAAACAAGAAGCTGCAGACTTTGTTTTCGAGAAACCATAGGCAACTATCTAAAGCAAACAGGAAACTATTAATTTTGGATAAGTCTCCAATAAACTGCAAGATGTTGGAGAGGGATGGGGAGATAATGAAGATTTAGTTTTTGAGAGTGATTTGCAACCTACCTAAATTACTCAACAAGTATCGGATTTACCAACCACTAAAGATCTAATTCAAGCTTAAACTGACGAGCTTAATAGAGAAGAACCTCCTATTGCAAATAATATTTCCCTAGTTAATGAAGAGAAAATAGGTGAATAAGGATGGGGTGAACTAGTTTATAATTATTAGAATTATTAACTTGATTTAGCAATAGATGAACCCACAGATTCTCAATAAGTTTAATCTATTGAGCAAGAATAAAATACTAGCAATTTTCAAAAGACAATAGCAGCAGTTGATAAAGAAGAAGCTGTTGCTGTCGGATGGAATGACGAAGACTTGGAAATAGATGTTTCACAGAACCTAGAGGAAGAAGAGGAGAAAGAGTCCACCCCTGATAATATCGAGTTGATAGTGGAGAATCAAGAACCTACTCCTTTACTTCCTAGTGAACAGAACATACAAGAGGAGGTAGCTCCAAACATTCTTAAGTTATCTTCAGAGTCTCATAGAGAAGAGAATATGCAGCAAGATCTCCTCATCTATTCAAATATGTTAGTATTTGTTTATCAACGATGGGTACTTCAACTCTAGCAACCAGAGTAAGAGTAGTCCCTAGAATCTTGAACTCAGAGGCACTTAGAACTCCTTAGACATTAAGTTAGAAGAAGCTGAGATGCAGGCCAACATAGAGGAAGCTGGATGGGGAGAGGATGACTTAATCTTAAATGAGGAGGACAGCAACCATATCCATGTGGAGGAGAATTTCTCTGAAACTACTGATGACATCCAGCCACCACCCCTTTCTCAGGATTTCTTAGAATAAGATTAAGTTGACTAAAGCAATGAAGAAGTAGAAATGTTTATTATAAAGATTGCTGAATATTTGAGTTTGAAGAAGACGAGAGGGGTTAGGAAAAACCTGAAGGGTTTAATGCTGAAATAATTATTGAAGATGAGCAAGAAGAAGAGGAATAATAAGAAAGTGGCTTTGCGCATTTGGTTTCTGAAGAAGAACGAGAGAATCTCTTAAGGATTTCTGACCAAAGAGTTAATGTGTAGATTTTAGATTGGGTAGGAGAGGGCATCAAAGAAAGCGATTAAGAAGATGAGGAGTCGGCTGGCTCGGAGTTTTAAAAAAGCTAAGAAGTATAATCAGACCCTGCTTCTTAACAAGAGCAGAATCAGTCAAATGAAGAAGATGTTCAAAGTCCTATTCCTAATTAACAGTTGCAAGGTGAAATAAATGTAGAAATCGAACAGAGGGAAGAATAAAATCAAGAACTGATAGATGATGCCATTGGGCAAGATGAAGTGATATAACAGGAGACACTTATCTAAGAAGAATCTAAAATCGAAGAAGCTCATTCCGAAAATTCTGATGAGGATGACAACACAATGAAGGAGTAAATGAATCAAAATGAAGAGGCAGAATCATAGCTAATTTATTTTTAATTGAACATTAGCAAGAAGCAACTGTCGCAGATATTTCTTCGTAGAATGAAGAGCAAAAAATTAATGTGATCACATTTACAGCTAACGAATAGGAAGATGACGAAGAATAAATTAATTTTGAGGCTGATGAGAATCAGCTCGGAAATTAATCTGTTCACCTTAACGAAGATTATTTGAAATAACCTGAGAATGTCGATAAAGAAGAAATTTTAGAGCCAGAGGTAACCATTGAGAAAGGGTGGGGAGATGATGATATAGAAATAGAGGAAGATAGAAACCAATGGGGAAGAGATACTTCACTATCACAGCAGCAGATTTCTCATCCCAAAGCTCAAACAACTTCAGATTAGGGAATAAACATTCTTATAATATTTCTTGATATGCTTCTACAATCAGTAGACAACTAAGTAAAGCCTAATAATGAGGCTTAAAATAGTCTTGACATCTTGAACGATTTTATGAGCTTTGCAGTCCCACAAGTAAAGAGTCAAACTCAAGAGGAGAAGAAAGAAGTATAAGTCAAGGAAAGAGGATGGTCAGCCGATATGGATGATATTCCTATCGATGATGCCTTTTTAAATTGTTATTTAATGAAGATGACTTTATAGAGTAGAGAGATGATTAGAACTAAGTTAACAATCAAAATCAAGAAACCGGCTTAAAGGAATAAACTGCCAGTGGGTGGGAAGATGATGATATTGACATTTGATTTCATTTCTCTCTTAAAACTTAATAAGCATATAAAATTTCTTTAAAATGGAATTTCAAATATTGAAATCTTAAGATATAAATATAATAAAATAAATTTTGGTCAGAAATGGACTAGTATCACATTCTTCATCCTATTGGAGAGAATTCATTTGGAAAAGTTTTTAAAGCTTTTCAAAAGGGTACAGGTCAGATAGTCGCTCTTAAGTTTATGTCAAAGAGGTATGTATGATTTCAAGATTTTAAATATCTCGTCATACTTTATTTAGAGGGAAGACAGAGAATGATTTGAATAATATGAAACAAGAAATAGAAATTTTGAAAACGCTCAAACATGAGAATATCATTATTGTTTTGGATTCTTTCGAGACACCTAATGAATTTTGTCTGATAACTGAATACGCTTAAGGATCCCTTTATTAAGTTAGATAAGATGATTTAAGTTTATCAGAGACGGAGGTTAGAAAGATTGCTAAGTAATTGGTTAATGCTTTAGATTTCCTGCATTCTCACAGAATAATACATGGAGATTTGAAGCTCTAAAATATCCTAATTTCATCAAATGGAACTCTGAAATTGTGTGATTTTGGTTTTGCACCTACTATATCTACGGAATCATTAATCCTCTTATAGCTTAAGGGCACTCCTGCTTATATGGCTCCCGAACAGGTTTAAGAGCTTGCTTATGATCACACTATTGATTTATGGTCTCTTGGAGTGATTATTTACGAACTATTTGTAGGTGCTCCTCCATTCGAATCAACCACACTCTACTGTCTAGTCCATTTGATAGTTAAGGATACTGTCAAGTTTCCTGAAAATATATGCCCAAAATTCTAATCTTTCGTTCAAGGACTTTTGAATAAAAATCCAAATGAAAGGTTGCAATGGCCAGAGCTATTGTAACATCCATTCATTAGAGAAACTGATTAAGAAATATAGGATAGGATTAAGAAAACTTAGACCTATACAAAATGGGCTTCATCATTACATAACTCTTGCGATAATCAGTGAAACATTAAAATCCTAATTATATATGATATTCCTTTTTGACTTAATAAAAAGGGAAATTTTATTTAATTAAAATTTTCATAATCAAGATAAAATATTTCATAAATCAAGATAAATCTTTCATAAAGAAAATATTTTAAGATGATAGAAAGATGAATTTCAATATAATTTAATACTTTTGAAATTTGAAAATGGACTAGTATCACGTTCTTCACCCTATCGGAGAAGGTTCTTTTGGAAAGGTCTTCAAAG
>JAJKFJ010007544.1:0-16403 GCA_027382625.1 Tetmemena sp. SeJ-2015
GCACTTGAGGAAGAGTCAGTATAAAAGAGATAAACCCATATCCCATACTGAACTGAGGAATTAAACAACTAAGAAGTATTCTGAATTACCAAGCCTATCTGGGATGAGGTGGTATAACTATTCACTTTAGTATTTAAATCAGGGGCGAAATAATCTGTAAAAATTTGAGATTGAGGATCGTCGAAAAGAACATTGAGGAATGTGAAATTTTGAACACCACATAAGGTATTATAAAAAGGGAAGGTCAGGTTTATTACTTGGCTGGCAGAATTTGAGACATAAATAAGTGTATCCTCATTATCTAGCTTTATCACTAAACCCCCATTAAATTATAAATATAAAATAATGATATTGGCATATAAAAAGGGTTGACATTTTTAGAAATGATTATTCTTGTTAAGGGGTTTATCTGGTTAGTTTGTTAAAAGTCAAAGTAGGGACAAACTTAGGTAAAGTTAGTCTTTGGAGGTCTATTGATTCTCACCGTAAATTATATCATCTGAGATTTTGAGGAAATAATGTTGATGATAGTCACATTTATGGTATAGTTAGTCTCGTATTTCCAATTCATGACAAGTCTCTGATAGGGGGTCAGTTATATACTACTCATTGAGGCTTCTTCTTTACAGAATCCGATATCGGAATCAGCGGCAGGTCTTGGACACTTCCATAGAAAGTTCAGGATCACTCCAGGATCTTAAGGGTCATTTAGATAAATTATATACTCATTTATTCATATGTGTTCAGAATATCCAAAAGGATAGTTTCATTCCAACCAAAAACAGACATAGTAATATTTGCATTTTATAAAACAAGGCTGTTATTGTTGGTAACTAATTTATAAACGAAATCTGTAGGTATCCTTACCAGAACCGTGCTGGCTTGAATTATTTATAAAGCACCCTCAAGCTCGAGGCTTGTGAGCGTATAGTGTATATTTAGCTTTATTTTCTCTCCGATCTTCAGAGCATTCCTCCCATCATTTTGCAAAATAGACCATGTTTAATTGCTTTAGAAGTTAAGAAGCATGGACATGTAAGGACTTGACATGTTGACATTTAATAACGATTAGGTTACTAGAGTTTCGAGTTCTGTTTCTGTTATGAATGAAGGCTGAGTGCTTGTATTTTATTTAGAATCAGTGTCATTTTAATTTGAACTGTTCGGGTAAAGGGAATTTAGGATAAATAAATCTTAAGATATATTTATCTATTGTTTTAGATAATCTCTCTTTGAAGATCTCTGATGAAAGTCAAATTTGAAAGGTCTAAAGTGTAACTATATTTAAACTATATTATAATGGAAAGAATAATACCTTAGGCTCTAAATGTCATAAGTTGAGATATAGGTTCCTCTATCGCAAGTAAGTTTGTAAACTGGAAATATTTTGGACTATGGTATGAGAGTGGTAATGTTTATCACATTATCAAAAGTAATCTGTGGACATGGCTAACTATAATTTAAAATATTAGTGACTGAATCTTTTCAATATAATCTAATCTTAAAATAGGACTAGTTAGGTTCACAAATTGAACATATAAAGTTTCTGAAGTTGTCAACCCAGCATTAAGTTTTACATTTCCTGTTACTGTAAACTCATAAATCACATTGATGTTATAAAATTTTAGATTAGCTATATTTCATATATATATATATATTTTTGAAGATGTCTATGTTCATTCGTTGTTAATAGTCTGAGGAGCTAATTACAAATCTGCCAAATATGTCTATGTAGCAAAGATCGCTATAAGCAGCAGTGCTTTTGAACAGGCTTTGAGGGCATTAGATATTGAACTGTACATCTATAAATAGTTTAAAGTTAAAATTGCTATCTCTGTCTTGATAGGGTGACACCAGGATGAAAGAGGACTAAGCATTGAAGGAGAAGTCGTTTCCCCAAATTACTCGCAAAGGATTTTTATTAAACACTAAGGCTATATTCTACCTCACGAATTGCAAATATTTTAACTGTAGTTTGAATTTAATTTGACGTTAACAGTCTACCAATAAATCTATGCTGCTGAGGAAAGCAGAGTGTTTTTGAAAGTTAGAGAAACGTTGAATGTTAAGGTGAGTCCAGAGGGGATTGGCT
This sequence comes from Tetmemena sp. SeJ-2015, assembly GCA_027382625.1. Taxonomy (NCBI): domain Eukaryota; phylum Ciliophora; class Spirotrichea; order Sporadotrichida; family Oxytrichidae; genus Tetmemena; species Tetmemena sp. SeJ-2015. Next base: position 2,093 of record JAJKFJ010007544.1, read on the forward strand.
AGAGTCATTAAAATATGATTATTATGATAATTTATAATTCTTCTAGAGCTATTATATGAACAGATTCATATTGCTAGCCTATTACGAAATGTTGAGAAAGGCTTCAAGGCTTGAGTTCAAGTTCGCTCCTGAAACAGAGACAAGACTCCAACTGTAATTTAGAGTAGTTCAAATTTTAATGCAAATTAATTGTGGATTGATCGGTTGTAGATGTTCAGAAAAAGGCATTAATATTAAATAATGACTGAACTTATGAATTAGTTAAATTATAATTGGGCATTAAGTATTGTTGATAATATTAACTGAGAAATTTGTGTTGGCCTAGTTATAAAAGTAAACTGTTTGCTCTGCAGGGTCATACCTATATTTTAAAGTTTAGAAAATATTTTTTAACTTACTGATTAAAGGAAAAAGAAGGACAAGAGCTGTCAAAAATTATTTGCTGTTGTCTGAGACTGTCGGAAGAATACATCAAATTACTTATGGAACTGTTTACTGAGTATTGATAATCTTAAAAATAAAAAACTCTTAAAATTCTCTACGATTTGTCAAACATAGAATTTAATTTATATCTTTTGGGAGTTTGAATAAGCTGATGTTAAAACTGGTTAAATATAAATATAAAAGCATTATTAGGATATTTCTAATTGGTAATGTCCTTCCTCTAAAACAAAGATGACTGTCTATTAAGCATGGAGGAATCAGCTCCATTCAAAGCAACTAGTTGAAACGTCTAGAGATAATCCTCTGGGTCTTTGTTATAGAAAACTGCATTTGAGTTTAGAATATTATTAAATTAGAAAGTTAAAATTCAGGACGCACCCGACCGGCACTAGGCACCGGTCGCCCTTTCTCTGAAGGCTTTCTGGTTTGGTAATCCATTGGCTGGTGGGTGAGTGCATAAAAGAGGCAAGGGATAATGGCAGCTGAAGCACTGGGGAAGGTGGTTGGGCTGCTCACTGGAGAGATAATCAAAGGTGAGTGGTTCCCACTGACCCTCCTAATCCTGTTAGGCGTGGAGGGACGAGATCTATGGGAAAACACTCAGTCATGCAGCTGGACAGCGAAGCCAGACGCTACGGAGCAGCGACTTGCTCCCGGTCCGAAGCTACCGGATTTTTTTCTCCTTTTAGGTTTTTTTGGATGGTCAGCAGAAGCCGGGGGCTTCTGCTCTGAGTGTGAGGTGGCGGGGGTGTGTTTAATATCCCTATTCGGCTGGTAGGTTTGTGTGCGTCAGATAAGTGCGTCACAGCAATATCATTGACGTCACGGCCTATCTTATTTATGCCGGGGGCCCTTAATTCCCTTAATTATTATTATGAGCTTAGCATCAGCTGGTTTTTGTCGAAGTCCTTATAGTAAATAAAGTCCATGCTAAATTAAAACAGAACTATATACAAATGTTTAAATATTCTTCTCAAATTCCGAGTAGAAGGCACAATAGTAGCTAGAGGTTAGAAAAGCTCCATACTAGCAAAATGTAAGATTTAGGGAACTAGAGTCTGGGAAATATCTTATAGGAGTGTCATAGTTAACGCTGCTAGTTATAGTTAGATCCCACAGCTTACTCTTATTTAATTAGAGAAAATCTTAAAGCGAAGCGTAAGAGCTGTCTCCATCATAGAGTTATAGATCTAAAAATCATCTTATTTCATTTATCAAAACGATAGTAGTGCATAAGTTAAGTATAAGAGGATATATTCTTAAGCAGAATGTTTCTCTATTGACTGATTTCTGAGGAAGTTTAATAACTAAACCAGAACCTTAGCAAAGTTAAAAAATAATATATCGCATTAGCTCCTTCAAGGTGCCTAGGAATCTTCTCTATCCTGAACTATCTCCACCAATAAAAGTTTTACTGGTCACTACATTAGGCTAACTGATTGCCCCACTTGATGTCTTTTAAGATTATGACCGATTCGCATTAAAAATATAAGCAAGCTACCAATAAAAACGAATAAAGCATAGCTGTATAAAATGGAGCGAGCTTGATTGATGCTTTACTTGCACTACCATGTCAGGTGATACCACTAGTTTTGAGTCAGAGTTGAGTTAAAAACAATGAATCCATTTCCCTAATCAAAAGATCCAATTCCTATATTGTCCGCAGTTAAAAAAGAAAGAGAAACGAGGATAGTTAAAGTTGAAGAGGTGTTGAAGTAGATTTCTGCTCTGAATCTATCCTCCAAGTTGTACTGTTGAAGAGCTGCCATTATAACACTGCTCTGAGTGTTTTTGTTCCTCTAGTACTGAAACCAAAAAGACAAAGTCATCTCTTGGGATAAACTCCTTATCATCCCTTAGTAGATTTTATTTGAGTTACCTGCAGAGTTATCTCAGATTACAATATGCTCACATTTTAGATTAAAATAATCTGAACTTGAGAGACTCTTGAGCATTTTGGGCTCAAAGCAAGAGCCGAAATCTTCTCCAATGGTAGTATCATTGAAAGTATTGACCCATTATCCATCTCTTCCGCATAGATTATTGTCTGAGACAAAAGCAACTTTTTCAAATGTTAGCTTATAAATTTGAGTTTGAGTTTGGATTGCAGCAGGAGTTGAAAATGTAGAAGAGTTCCAGAGATAGGTTCCTGAATAGAGCCCGGTAGAAGAAGAGTAAGAGTAAGTTTGAAATGCCAAGTCTGAGAGGACGAAATCAAATACCAGACAGTTTTAGAGAATAGTGGTGTTATATGTGGCTGGTACTTAAGGGCTGTATTAAAGGGATGAAAAAGAATTAGTAACTCCTGCTATGAAGGAATCCCTTACAAAACTTATACAATAGTGTTTTTATTTATTCATTTACTTTTTAAATAACTAGAGACATCATTTATCCTTGTAACCTACTTGAGCAACCTTAATCTCCCTATGAGAGCTGTAATTTCGTCCTGCAAATTTATATTCTGCTAATTTGAAATAGTTGCATTGAAAACCAGTCTTTAAACCCTCTCTCCGTTACGAAAAACATCTGCAGTTCAATATCATATAAGTTAATCTCAAAAAGATAATGAATACTTATTTAAACAGTGAAATATATCTATCTAACTTATTTTATTGGAAAAATAGAGATTCTGAAAAAACTTGAAAGATTAATCAGAATAGGCAAATAGAGTGCTTGAAAGTGTGAGTCCTATAATAAGCTTAATTACAAAAGTGCAGTGATAATTAAATAATCGAAGTGGCTTAAAACAAGTTAAATCTTTTAATCTATATAGAATGCAAAGTAGTTATCTTATTTTTATAGCGCCTAAACTCATAGCCACCAAGAAACCTAAATATAATTTATTTTAGATAAACCAGCTATAGCTATGGCAGCCTTAAGAATAAGAGAATAGCACCAGATTAATATAGATTAAAATATAATTAAATTTTGCTGATATATAGCTCTTCTTTGTAAGATATTTAGTAGAATTAAATATCCTATATAATTTAAAATATTTTCCTTTCTATATAAATTATCAGATCTCTTAGAGGAGAGGCAGAAATGCAACTTCAATAAACTATAACTATGCCAAAGCCTATATGGAGGAAAATAATAATTTGAGGAAATTCAAAAGATGTACTCTGACTTAGAGAGTGATGAAGTCCTAAGATTCACACACCAATGGTATGAGCTCACAAGGGAAGAGCAAATAGATCTTAACTTGAAGAGAGTAGCTAGATCCTTCGTGGTCTTTAAGGATAGATTCACTAACTATGAAATAAGCTATGTCAATTGGTATAACCTAATGTTATTATTTCAAGCATATTTAGTTAATTAAAAAGTGTTCTAAGGCATAGTAAGTCAGTCTCATTAGCATTATTCTCTCCCATTGAATATATGAATATCGCTAAACTATTTTATGAATTGTGCTTACAAAATTCTTAATGATTTTCATCTTCTTGACCTTTTATTTAGTTTCCCTTCGCTTTGAGTATGTCGATGTTTTACCTAAGCATCGACCATCTAGGAGATGAGGAGCAGAGGGCGAAATACATTCCTCCAATTAAGGACTTCAAAATGATCGGTTCTTATGCCTAAACTGAGCTAGGTCATGGATCTAATGTAGCTGTAAGTAAGAAATATTATTCTAGAAAAAGAGTATTAAATTAGAAAGTTTAAATTCAGGACGCACACGACGGGCACGGTCGCCCTTTCCCTAAGGCTTTCTTGTTTGGCACTCCGAAGGCTGGTGGGTGAGTGCTTAAATGAGGCGAGAAATAATAGAGCCGAAGCCCTGGGGAAGGTGGTTGAGCTGCTCGCTGTAGGGATAATCAAAGATGAGTGGTTCCCACTCACCTTCCTAATCCCTTTAGGCGTGGAGGGATGTGATCTATGAGCAAACACTTAGTCATGCAGCTGGACAGCGAAGCTAGACGCTACGTAGCAGTAACTTGCTCTCGGTTCTAAGCTAGCGGATTTTTTTCTCCTTTAAGGGTTTTTTTTATGGTATGCAGAAGCAGGGGGCCTCAGCTTTGAATGTGAGGTGGCGGGGGTGCCACGTTTTAATATCCCTATTCGGCTGCGTCAGATAAATGCGTCACAGCAATATCATTGACGTCACGACTTATCTTATTTATGTCGGCCTTAATTATTATAATTTTAGAAAACTAGCCACCTTAATTGCGGCTACAAGTTTTATATTTAAGAATTATTCAATAAACTTGCTTATTAGGGAATCGAGACCACTGCAACTTTCGACAAAGAGAAAGACTAATTCGTGTTGAACACTCCTACTTTGACGTCAACTAAATTTTGGCCAGGAGAGTTGGGCAAAATTGGTGGCTGGTCTGTTATTTATGCTCAACTCATAATCGATGGCTAGAAATATGGAGTGTAGCCATTCTTATAAAAGATTTATTAGCTTATGAGATTCTTAGTTTAGTTAAGAAATCCTCTTACCTATGAGCCATTAGAGGGGGTTGAGTTAGGAGACATAGGGCCCAAGTTTGGATTCACTTATTTAGATTTATTTAATTCAACTCGAAGGACAACGGTTATCTGATAATGAGGAATTTGAGGATTCCCAGAAGGAATATGCTTTGCAAGTATGTAGAAGTTGACAAGGAGGGGAAGTTTTAAGTGAAGGGCGACATCAGAATTGTTTATTCAGTTATGACTTCTAACAGAGTAGGTATATGCCTGAGAGGTGCTTTAGACCTTGGTAAAGCACTCTTAATCGGTATTAGATACGCAGCCGTCAGAAATTAATTTAAATAATAGAAGGTAGTTTTCAACTATTGATGGGTAAGTCTTTTTCTTTCAAATTTAATAAATTTTTAGAACGAAACTGGAGCGTAAGCTTTTGGACTATCAGAGCCATTAATTTAAGCTAGCACCTTTGTTATCTTACTTCTTAGCTTTCACTTTTGCTTCTCAGTCCTTAGTCACTATTCATTAGTAACTTATGAAAGTGGAAAAGTAAATGAGCAGTAAAATTTTTTATTTGAAAGATGTCGAGAAAGAAAATTTTGAGCTTTTAGACCTGATTCACCATTTGACTTGTGGATTTAAGGGTTCCTTTACAACTATTATCCATGAGGGTATTGATACTGTAAGGCAAAGCTGCGGCGGGGCTGGCTTCCTGGCTTGGTCTGGTTTGCCAAATCTAGAAGCAGACTACGCACCAAACACCACCTTTGAAGGTGACAACACAGTAATGCACTAGCAATCAGCCAGAATGATTTTAAAGATATTTAGATAAGTCACCAAAGGAAAGAAAATATTTTGTCTCTCTTTAATTTTAAATAGAAAGAAAACTGATATAGATGTCTTTAGATACCTAAATGATCTAGATTAGCTGCTGCAAATAAGAGTTATCAATTATCTTTTACAGCCATAAATTAAGTTGAGTTAAGAAGTCAGATTTTGGAAATCTAGAGACTCTTAGTTAGTTGTTAGCTGCGAGATCAGCTTACTATGTTAAAATGACTGCAGATAAATACTCCTAGTCTTCTAAATCAGAAAAGGAAAAGATGAATTCAGAACTTGCAGTAGACCTTGTTAAGATGAGCCACTCTCACACCATGATCTTATTTAATATTTTTTCTCCATAAAATTCGTTCTTTTAATGTATACAGCTTTCCAAATGCTTTTGACTCACATTAAAAATCACCCTTACTCATGTAATTAAGTTAGAGAAAATATGGAAACCTTAGCAAAAATTTATGCGCTGTATGAGCTAACTTAAGATTCAATATCTCTCTACGACATTGGAATATTCTCCACTGGTGTATCCTAATACATTTAAGAAGCTTTAAAACTCAACATTGCTAAAATTAGACCTCAAATGGTATCTATAATAGAATGTCTGGAAATACCAGATAGTGCCTTGGTCTCTGCCATTGGTAACTCATATGGAGATATTTATGAGACTTAGCTATCCTGGGCCAGAGAGAGTAGACTTAACAAGAATTAGGTTTTGACAGGCATTAAAGAGCATATTCTTCCTCTCTTAAATGGAAAGCTATGACATATTTTGAGAAAAATTTCGAATTTCTTTAAGATTATTTTCACACATTCAAATTTTAGATCATAACCGAAAGCTTTTAGCCTCTAATAGATTTGTAATTTTAGAGAGGTTCTTATATCAAATAAAACAAAAATGTATTTAAATTGGAAAAGGTCGAGAAAAAAATACCTTACTATTAATTTTTTACTCATTTAGTCAAAAAAATCGCAAATTAAAGTAAGCGTAGTAGAATTTCTTCAAAGATCGCATTTAGACTCTTAATAGAGTTATGCAATAATTTTATGTATGTAGGAAAGATGCTCCTCCAATACAAAAAAAATAATAGTAATGTTGCAGCTTATTAAGTAAAATTTAAGATTAAATTTAAATGAAATTGCAAAATTATTTTCAAACTCGTATATTTGTCTTTAAATTATTGATCTTTGCTTTTGCATTAAAGGTTCTGCAACAAGCAGCAACGTTTTGATGCAATTAATCTAGTTGAGTATTCAATTCAACTAATTTTAGTAAATATACTACTGTCCACCTTATCTACTATTATTATAGGTCGAATACGTATTGGTGATTGCGAACATATATAAAAATCTATGTACTCTCGAAGCTATATTCATAACTTATTAGTTTTTGGGTACTTTAGTCTTAGACCTATTTCCCTTCTTTTGAGATATTTGGGTTATTTAATTTCTTTCAGAAGTATTATTCCACTTTATTTTATGGTACAAATACTCTTGTATTTCACTAAAGTTCATCATAAGCAAAGAATATAATGTCTTACATTTAAAGAAACTGGAGGAGGACTCTCCTTTGACTCTTTCAATGCACTTTAATCCAAGAAGTAGCTCATTAGATCCACTTGCTCCTGTATAAAATCAGATTTATAAGTATAAGCCACGATTAGCTTAAGTAATTAAGAGCTAAACCCAAAAAATGTATTAAAATAAGATAAAAAGCAAAGTGGTTTCCATACCTACTTGTTTTTTTTTATACTACTGAAGAGTGGCTTTAGTGATGGGAGTAATGTTTTAGAATTTTCCAATCTGCCATTCTGAAATTTTTAATTTGTAATTGAAATGTTTTAAATATCATTACAAAATAAATTATCGTTGACTTTTAATTCATATGTTTCAAAAAATGTTTATTTAAGTTCGTAATCATCAATTCGTATTTGACCTATATTTCGATTAGTGTTTTGAAAAACTCCTCTGTTCGAGTTTTCAATTAGTTAAATCCATTTAGTCTTTAAAGGATTTGTACCTAAAAATTGAACATTCCGATGAATCTCTCCTCTTAGTTAAGAGTTGAGTGTTTCATTTTAGCAGTGCATGAGTATTCGCTCAATCACATAATAACCGTAGTTGTTCCTTATAAGAATTCTTAACTTATCTCCCTCTATCATTTCATTCGCATACATTTCAACAGTCTTCTGATCTGCTTTGTCTAGAACCTTTTCTATAACATTTGAAGAGAACTTCTAGATAGCTAGCTGCTGTAGCTAATTTATAAATCCGTGGTAGATTTGCTGGCAATCTTCATTACTCCAAACTTCCAGGGCGACTTGAAGTGCATAGTTACCATAAGCATTTTGGCAGAGTTAAATGACCTCACTTGAAAGTATTGCAACCATTCTTTGCTTTATCTCGGGGACATAAAATTTTCTCACCGTCTTTTTAATGACTGGTAAGCCGTTTGCATCTTAGGATAGGTCTATCATATTTCTGCAAATTATGTCATATATTGGTTCAAGATAGGGGAATATGCTTGCTAGCTCTATATATTTGATAAGCACATGAGTAGCGTGCTTATTGTAAGCGAAGTCCAATAGATTTGCTGTCAAAATTTGAGTTAGGATAGGATAGAAAATAGGCTTATTAAGAGTATTTAGAAATCCTTGCAAAGAATGAGTGCCTCTCTCATCTTAGGCAACATTCAGAAAAAGAGTTCTTGTATTTCTAGGGGGGTCTGAACTCACGAAAAGAGTGTTTAGCAGCCTTAGTTTCTAATCATCGTTGAGTGTCTTAAATAGTTCTTAGCAGAAGTAGTTGCCATACTAGTCTACAAGAATATCTGAGAATCGAGCTTCAATCAGAGTCACCATTCTTTCAACTGTCTCAGGGTTAGCCCTATCAAGATACTTCTGTAGCTCCCTTGAGCCTTATTTGGTAAGTATTCGAGCTATAAAATCTCCTTCCCTGAAGATACCTTAGTTCTGCTATTCATCTTATCTCATAGCGGAGGCATTGAGATTTCTCTGGTCTATATTTTTCAAAACAAAGAGATAAATTTTGAGAGAGCTAAGGGTGAATTTAAGTTGAAGCGTGTACAAGCTATTTCTCCATTCTATTTTCAAGGAATCCTTGATTCTATTACATAAGATTACTGCCTTAGGGAATAAGACCATACCCTTATATATCCAATGGAAACTGCATGCCGATTCCAGCTGAACTCATATTAACAATAGAGTGGGCCTTCTTTTTGTTGAATAAAGAATGTTCATGATTCACACTTGGGGTCTAATCGAACTACTAAGGGGATAAAAGTTGAGAATTTTGAAAATGATTAGGAATAGCGATCGACTGCTATCTTTTAGCTTCTATTCTATTGAAATAATCCCATTACTGGTTCATTAAATCAATCGACCCTCTCGTTTAAGTATGATAAGAGCTCGTGGCCGCTGACATTTGATATACCTCTTTGAGTTCGAGAACAAATGAAACCTCTTTAAGATATATCTCTCTTCTTTGAAGATCTTTATTCATGATACTCTGAACCTTAAACTGAAACTCAAGCACAGCAATATCTGACTGCTCAAGTTGGATTTAGATATTTTTACTCAATTGATCATCGAGCATGTAATCATTGAGATCAATAAGACCTGAGACATATCTCTAGATCCCGGGACTATCTACTCTCTCCCAATAGAACTTTAGCAAAATAAGGGGAGTAGACAAACTTATTTCTTGGTCTAGTTTTTAGTGGAACAGATCTCTGATAGCAAGCCCATTTTATTGAGCTTAATCTTTGGTCTATGAAAATTATTAGCCTACTTTTTCCTACTCTGAAACATTAGAATTGTTGATCGTTACTGAGGTTACTGTAATGTTTTGTTATTGGAATAAAAGCTACTTTGACACAGGATGCTGAATCTCAATGGCAACAATCAATTATTTTGGACTCACCTTATGATTAAGTATATTATCTTAACGAAGATTATCTTGGGCCACTTTAACTTCAAAATGTGGAATCACAACGAGACCTGAATCTCTTCTCAAATGAAAACTGCATTCCTTATGAGTAGGACAATAGAATTTGAGTCCTGGATGAAAAGTAAAGCAGTAGTCATCTATTAAGGTAATTTCATTTTAGCAAACTGCGCATGTTTTGAACTGGAAGTGCTTTTGCTGTTCGGAGTAGATATTTCCCATTGATAAAGCACGAGAGTTATCAAATTTTGGGTTCATATAGTTCAACTCTTGGAATACAGGCTGTTATAAGTTAGAAAATTAGGGAATGTTTTAGTTTTAAGGAGCCCACATTATCATATTAGGAGCCATGGACATAGCTCTGTGAAACTTGTAGTGTTCAAATTAATGATGATTCACATCTTATTATCTCAAATGAGGATTATTTGAAGGATATTAGTAGTTATAAGGGGGTTAGTAAATTGTCTAGGCTATTTAATTTGAGTAATGTTGTTGACTGGTCTCAGCCTGAGTAATATGATTCTAAAAATTCTGGTTCTGAATTGGATTAGTTTGATTATTTGGCTTTGTTATCTCCTTATCAAATATGTTCTTAAGATTTTGAGGGACTTCTGTATTAGTCCATGATGATTGGTTTTACTCTATATAAATATTATGTTAGTTGAAATTAAAAAGAGCGAGCTTAAGAGATAGAGTGAGTGAGAAACTTACGTAATCCTATTTCGGTTGAAATTATGCCACTATTTTAGTCTGGAATATTCTAGTAGCTTTGGTTTAAAAGGCCAGAAGGATTTACATATTACTGTGAAATAGGCATGAAATGAGTGGGCTAAGACGATGAGGTAATGTGTTGTTGATGGAGAAATTAGCTCTGATGCATTTGTGACGGATGCATTTAGGGTATGTGAGATGCAACATTAGAAGCAATTTATCCATTTAAATTAAGTGACTGGAATTGAAGTAGCATGGTGGGATCTATTTAAGCACTACCTCAAGATTATCCACCCATTATGGGATGGGACTAGGATGGCTAGACTTATTGCTGGTGCTCTCCGAGAGTGGGTTGTTCATTATGTCTATTAAATACGTACTTATTGAATGTTCCCTTCTGCATTATATCTTTATTTTATGTGAGTTTCAGTATTTATTTTATTAATTATATACTTCACAATACATGGAATGATTTCTCTCTACTCAGAGGAGGAGAGCTTTAATAATATCAATTTAAAACTATAAATATAAAGAGAATTGCATTTAAATCAGGCAGGCGTTTATTATACGGTGAACTAAACAAGGGTTATCATTGCTTGATAATTATGTGAGTCTTAAAATTTTTTTATATTTTTCTTTTTTAATTTCGATTTTGATCTTTGTTCATCAAAGTAGGTAAAATATTGACAAAATAAATCCTGGATAGAGAATTTTATAAGAAAGATATATCATGAATTTAAAATAATACTCAGCTCATTTATAAATAAGTGGCTTTCAAACTTATTTGTTTTGATAATTAGTTATTATATCAATACTATCGTCATTAAATTCTCAGTACGTCATTAGATGGACAACAAGAAGGCATCACACGAGCGCATAATATAATATGTATATATGCTAATTAATTCTAAGAGCAGAAGCCTGTAGTCGGCAGCATTAAGAATAGAATCGTAGCAACTGACCTTGAGGAGGAAAGAAAGTAGTGCAATTTCAACTAGGCGGAGCTTAGTGCAGCCTGGTTTGGTGGAAATGATAAGTGGGAGGAATTCAAGGCAGTCATTCATGACATGGAGGCTGATCCAGTACTAAGATTTTCTGAAAAGTGGTACGACCTCACAAGGGAGGAGCAAATCGATCTCAACTTCAAACGCTTTGCACTTTTATATGAAAGTGAATTAAGTTCTTTATTGTTGCAAATCTTTACCATAACTACAAGCACAAGTACTTTGGTGATAAATTCTCACCAATAATGAATTTGATAAGTTATATTAAGTTTTAAAGTTCTCACCAAAGTACATAAGTTTCTATTTCTACATGTTCTAAGGCTTGGTAAGTCAAATACTCCCATATCTTTTGTTTAATTTTCTCATCAATTTCTTGAGTGGACTTTCATCCTAGAGACTTTATCACTACTCTCTATGCATTTTAAATAAAATAATTCATTATAACTATCTATGATTGTGTTGAATAAATGCTTATTGTGTTCTGATATAGTTCCCATTCAGTTTGTCACTTTCCATGTTTTACCTCTGTCTCGACTAGCTTGCAGATGAGGAGCAGAGAGCCAAATCAATATATGATCAAATAATTTATTAAATCAATGACATTTGGATTAAGAGTTGCTTAAACTAATTATCTCAAATTTCATGAACTATACCACTACATAATTACAATAGAAAGTCATCAAATTTCATGATCAAATTTCATTTAATTTTCTATTCATAATTATTGAGTGTATAATTTAAAGCCAAATATCTTCCTTTGGTGAGAGATTTCAAGATGCTAGGATCCTACGGACAGACCGAGCTGGGCCACGGCTCAAACGTCGCAGTAAGTTAATCGCTGACGTATAAGTTATTATCATCAAAATTTCATTAAAAAAATAAAAGACAGGTTTGATTCATCAATAAGCAAATTAAAACCCAATCTTTAATATAAGAAGACCTCATCAAAATCAGTTTACTCATTAATTCTCTTATAGGGAATTGAAACCACCGCCACCTTTGACAAGGAGAAGGATGAGTTCGTGCTCAACTCTCCTACCATCACCTCAACTAAGTTCTGGCCTGGTGAGCTCGGCAAGTTCGGCAACTGGTCCATAGTTTATGCAAAGATGATTCTCAATGGAAAGGCTCATGGAGTTCAGCCTTTCTTAGTGCAGCTCAGAGATGCCAAGACTTATGAACCTTTACCAGGAGTTGAGTGTGGAGACATTGGCCCTAAGTTTGGATAAAAATTTCATTCTAAATTATCTCACTTAATGCGTTGTGCGAGAGTTTACAACAGCAAGGATAATGGTTTCTTGATCATGAAAAATGTGAGGATTCCAAGAGAAAATCTTTTGAGGAGATTCGTTGACGTGGACAGAGAGGGAAACTTCTCAATCAAGGGAGACTTGAGAACTCTCTACTCAGTCATGATGTTCATCAGATGTACTATTGCTCTCGGCAGTCCCAAGGCACTTTCTCATGCCCTAGTTGTGGGAACTAGGTACGCTGTAGTCAGAAGACAGTTCAGCACTTAAGATGTGAAATTATGAGCAACATTTTATTTACGATGGAACCAAGATTGAAAGAAAGCTTATGGATTACTAGACTCATCAGTTCAAGTTCACACCTCTTCTCGCTTACGCATTTGCTTTCAACTTCTCAGCTCTTCAGATGTGCGACATCCATCAACAACTGCTCAAGGATATTCTTATTAGGACTGTTATTTATTATTCCCGAAGGTAACTTTGGATTACTAGATCATTTGCATCACTTGACTTCTGGCTACAAGGCCTCCTACACTAGAATATGCTACGACGGAATAGACACTGTCAGGCAGAACTGCGGAGGTGCAGGCTTCTTGGCATGGTCGGGACTCCCCACTCTCCAAACTGACTACTCTCCCAACACTACCTTTGAGGGTGACAACACAGTTCTCCATCAATAATCCATGGTATCATTAGCATATTTGAATAATGCGCAAGACTGATCTTCAAGTCAGTGAAGAACATCTAGAGAGGAATGATTCCCACTGGAATCTTTGATTACATCAACCACATCGATTCCCTTCTCTCATCCAAGGCAGATCTCAAACTCTATATACTTATTGTTCTATCTCAAGCAAGCAAGCGATCTCGGATGCTTAAACTTGCTAGAAAAGGCACTTTCAGTGAGAGCTGCTTACTACATAAAGAACACTGTCCACAAGCTGAACACCTCTCAACTTTCAGAGAACGAGAAGAAGAATAGTGCTTTCACAGTTGACATTATCAAGATGGCTCACGCTCATGTCATGTACGTCACTCTCAAAAACTTCCTCCACCACATCAACACTCACCCCTACACTTGTCCCAAGGTCAAGGAGAACTTGTCAAACCTAGCAAGAGTCTATGCCCTCACTGAATTGCTTTAGGATTCTGTACCTCTTTACGAAACTGGCTTCTTCTCCACAGGTACCTACTAAATTATTCTGGAAGCTCAAAAGGAGAAATTAATTTATACTTATACTTTGAAATCTTAATTTGAGAACATCAGAGCTGTGCGACCTTAAATAATTCCTCTTGTCTTAAAATTCAATATCAATTTCATTTGTTGAGAGTTTCCAATACCCTGACAGCTTCTTGAACTCAGCTATCGGAAACTCCTATGGAGACATCTACGAAACTCAGCTATAGTGGGCCAGAGAAAGCAGACTCAACAAGACCCAAGTGCTTCCAGGCATTAAGGAGCACATCCTTCCCATCCTCAACGCAAAGCTTTGAGTAGGTGCTATTAATCTACGATTACACAGGCTATCAATTTGATGTTCGTATTTAATTTGTTATCAATAATCTTTCAATATCTATAACCAACAATATGGATGTGTATGTCTGAAGATAGATGATATATTTCTATATTAGAGTTCTATTCTTAGATAAATAACATTTTAGTGGTGTCTTTATAATTGTCACCGTCACAAA
>JAJKFJ010007556.1:0-16394 GCA_027382625.1 Tetmemena sp. SeJ-2015
CGATCGATAGAGTCTCTAACTAGTTAAGGGCTACAGTTTAGAATGGATGCTGAGTCAGATTTATAGTCATGAATATCATCAGCAAAAGTAGCACTACCATAGCTTGAGTTATTGTGCCATAGTTCACAAGGAAGACTTAAATGAATATCAAGAGGAAATAGTTTAATGATCTTGATTATTATTTTTCATAATCAAGAAGATCTTTCTGTACATAATAACAATCTCCCAATAGTAAAATCTCTGCTTATATCCTCTATACAAGAAACCATACTTCTGCTTTGTGGTCAAAGTTTCAAGTGAGTCACTGGCTCTACTCAATAATACAAAGGCAAACAGAGGTATGCCTATTCCCCAAACTATGAGGGAGGGCAGAGCAATTCCATATGCCCAGAGTTTATGTTGACCCTAATAGCAAGAAATCTCCAAATCATTCTTTACTCTTTGATCCCCATCGATATTGACGCAGCTAAAATAAGGTTTAAATGGAAATTATTATCCTTACTTGAACACATTGAATACAAATTTGACTATGTTGGGATGAACTAGGAAGAGCAAGATGACAACTCTATTTTATTAAACTGATGATGTAGATCTTGAGCGTAGAAGCAGCCTTTACTTAGGCCTTCTAAGAATGAGATTCCAACCGAAGTAGCAAACAGCAACTAGCATCACAGGAAGAATACTAAAAAGAGCCAACTTAAAGTAGAAGATTCGGATAGGCAGGTTTTAAGGATTAGTATTTCCATCTGATGAAGATGCGTCTTGCTCAGAAGAAGTAATGACTCCTGAATTACTTGCTGAGGTTTTTACTACGTTTGAATCTCCATTGAGGAAACAGTCAACAGAGAAAATCATAAAAAAATTGAAGTTTTTTAAAATTTGATTAGATGCTTCACCAACAGCCTGGTTTGTTTAAAAGAATGCTTCTACTGACTTAGGCCATCTGAAATTGAAAGATGCTGTGAGCATGATTAGCTAAATATGATTCATAAGGATCTTTAAGAAAACTATTCTAAATGTTATTAAAACACTAGACTTGTTCTTGACATCTGCTGCTCCTTTTAATGTAGTTCTAATCATGAAGACTATTACCAATATTGCGACTGCTTTTAAAAAAATTGAAATGCTAAGATGCCAATTATTCTCACCACATTGACAGAGTATTATGGACAATTACTGCATTCGAATTTGGTAGTGCTTAATGAATAACCTCTCTTGCAATTTATCTTTAAAATAGTTAAATGAATTTAAAATTGGCACATAAAATCCCTCGATAACCTGAGGCGCATGTTCCCTAAGGATTATAGTCTGGTGCAATTATACCTCTAAATATAGTTTAAGATTAGCTAAAGATAAGATATATTACAGGCAGGCACTTGGAAAAAGACATTCAACAAAGACTGATGTGGTGTTGCTTTTTCTCCAATATCCAGGTTTTGGCCCTATGTTGGAACCACCAAGACAGATAGCAGAACTAGTTGGACAGCTTACACAGCTTCCTGGAGATGTCATTTTAGTTTTAAAATTGAATTTAGTTAGTGCGAAACTTGTACCATTTGGGCATCTTTCACATCTAAAAGATTTATCTAGTAATTTCTTCTTACGCTCCAGTCTCTAAAAATCGTTCTCCAACTTCGCATTCCCTAAGATTAATTGAGTAAGAAAAAGGCACTGTTGATTCATCGGTTTTTAAGCTCTATAGTTTAATGAAGAAGAGCATTAAATTACCTAAAGATAGGCTATATTACAAGGCTTGTCCATATCTATGCCTTCTGAAACGAAGCTGAGGGCATAACTTTCACCAGGGGCTGCTGTAAAAGTAATGCCAGACAGTTTGTACACTCCATATTATGAGTAGAAAGTAGTAGAGCCCGTTATCAAAGGCTGGTAAAGTAAAGCTGCATTCCCATTACTAGCAAAAATAATAAGAGTAATTTAATATAGTGGTAGACTTGAAGTTGACATCTAACTTCTAAGAAGAGGAGAGGCCTACTATTTATCCATAGGTATCTGCGAGTGCTAAATACATAGTAGGCAAAGTAGCTCCACTTTGAGCTCCAGATAAGGACCCTGATGTCGAATTTGAAGTTTGATCTTATTTAGTGGTTGCTTCTAGTTTTCTTAAATCAGCGAGCATTCTTTGAGCGTCTTAGCTTTTCTTAGCAGAACTAGGATTAGCTCTAAGAAGCTAAGCTTCATATTGCTTCGCATCAATCGCTACTATCTTCTAAGCGATAGTGGCTATGTCATCTCCATACACATCTGCAACATTAAAAAGATAGACATTGTCCTTGAATACTTGTCGAATTTAAATAAAATTCCTTACATAGGATAATAGTACGGTTTCTTATCTAGTACTTTTAAGTGCTGAGATTTGAAATTGATTATTAATTCCATTCCTAAAATTTTACTTTACTTTACTTTACTTACTTTAAATAAAATTCCAGGTTATAGCGAGGGTTGAATATCTCCCCAGAAATAAGCTCCACCTGAGCTTGAAGCATAATTTTAGGTGAATTCTTAAGCTCCAAACATTTAGAGACTGCAGTTGTAGGGAGAGGCACAATAAACGTAAAACCCTCCTCCTCTAACGGCTCTGTTTAAAAACATTTAAACTTATTTCCTACATAATAGCAGTCTGCTAATGAAGCAGAGTATATGTTATCAACAATTTGAAATTTATAAATGCCATTTATCAAAGTAGATGGCTCCTCCATAAGAAGAATTCGCTCTGTTGTTGACGAAATTTGAGTTGCTTATTTTGTAGATTGTTTATGAAGTTGTGATTTTTTGTTTCTTGTGGTCTGACTACTCTAAGTAAAGTGCTCCTCCGTGGACGGCGCTGGAATTCTTTACCGATAGGTATGAAACCCAAAAGAAATCGCAATCGATAAAATATTTTTAAAAAACTTTTGATAGCGTAAATTGCGCCTCCTTTGTCAAACTGACCAATGGTGTTATAAGATCCTATTATTGATAATTTATTCTTCACATTTTTCTTACTTTGTATAGTCAAGTAGCTTGAGTAGAATTCCACAGAGTCGAGGTAAAATGAATTCACTGAAACGCTGTTCGAGACTGAAGCAAAAAAAAATTTCAAATTTAGAAGTTGTATTGACCTCTACTGAGCCTAGTGAGTCTATGGAATAAACATCACCTCCATAGAGATCTGCATAATTTTAGGAGAAAGAGCAATCGACGAGGATCAGTCTGCCAAAGCTCTCTGCGTAAATTCCTCCTCCAGATTCAGAAGCCATGTTCATTACAAAGTTTGTATTTGTAAAAGTAATATCAGAGTCTAGATTCAATTTTAGACTTAAAGAAATTACCTCCTGATAGATATAGTTGATTATATAATTAATAATTAAAGTACAACTTCTTAATCCTTGGTTGTAGAGTAAGTTTTTTAAGCCTTATCAATCGATTTAGCAATAAAACAAATTTTTTCCTAATTATGACTTCGTCGTAGGATTTGTGGTGTGTGTGGAAAGATCTACCAAGGACAGAAATTATTGAACAATTTCTAGTTTCAGAGTTTGAAACATCTCCTATCTTAATAGAAGCATGCCAAATCATTTTATAATTTGAAGAACTACCAAACAAGCATTGAGGAACCTACTTCACATTACAGCAGTCAGCAATTTACAAATATTCATGTTTTATTTTAATTCAGTTTTCCTTTTAAATTTTAAGTATAGATGGCTCCGCCCAGTGTTGAGTAGCCATTTTGAAATGTTGTATCAGTGATTGTAAGATTCACGTTCATAATAACGTGTAGGAAACTTCCTCTAGTATCTATGTTGTATACCTCTCTGAATTAATTAAAATGACTATTCAATTTTTAATAATTACAATAATTAAGAGATAAGGGTTCTGAAAAAAGTTATTCATATTTTTAAATTTACGATTGATCATCCTTGAATATAAAGAGAGAAAAAGGCATTTAAAATATTATTTGAAGCTGCTTTCTTCAATTGTGAGATTAGAAAATCCAACGAAAATATTTTTGGAGAGAGTTTTCGCTATGTTGAAGTCAAATGTCACATTACTGATTAAGAAATAAATTTAATAATGTTTAATAATTATCGCAAAGTGTGCATACATGTAGGATATAGTGTTTGATTCTGCCTTGTTCATATAAATCCTAGAATCTATAAGAGTCAAGTAGATGTGCTATATTTGCATTAGGTAAAGCAAAAGTATTTACTGGTGAGGATTCTAGTACATTAATGACTGAAGTCTCTTATGCATAGTTATCGTAGAATGAGCACCCCTCAATTTAAATTTAAATCTTAATTGATTATTTTTTTTGGGTAAAAATTCTTTTAAATGTAAAAAGTAGATCTTGTGACTACATTGATAACTCCAGCTGTTTTAATAGCTGTGTTCTTAGTGAACTTGACTTGATTTGCATAAAGTGTTCCCTGATTCTCAATCTACATCACACCTCCGTAGAAAAGATAAAATAAATATTCTATATGAGAACCCTATGTTGCCTTAAATAAAAATTAAAATACTGTCCTCTTATGAAACTTTAAGTAAGGTTGGCGTAGGAATTTGAAAGATAGATTACTCCTCCGTTGAGAGCGCTATTATCTGAAAGGTTATAGATTCAGGAAATTAAACTTACATTAGAAAGTTGAAGCGTAGTCATAATACTTAGAATTAAAGACAGTTATAATTCCACCCTAGATTGAGTCTACACAGTACTGAAATGTGCTTAAAAAATATTTTAGCTTTCACTGGTTAGAATGTAATCAATATTCTACACATTTATTGGACTCTCGTAATTTGATAGATACTAAGCCACATTTTCCATCACGTCTAATTAGCTGGAAAATAAATATTAAAAGCATAACAGCTGAAGGAAGGGTTGCATTAAAAGAAGCTGTCATATATCTTAAGCTTGGTTGCTTTAGTAATTGCAGTTTAAATAAATAATTTTCTAGTTAGGATAGCTCCTTCGTAGCAGGATACTTGCTTTACAGTTGTGGTATTGATTAAAAATATTTTTTAATTTTTTGATCATTATAAGCTTTGAGGTGGCTACGTAAAGCACTCCTCCTGAACCACTAGTTTCACTGCAAGCAGAGTTTATGATAGTGTTGTTGAAAAGCGAGAGTGTAAGTTTTGGGTCATCTGCGTAAAATACCATTAAATATATTATAGGAGTTTATGAATACTCCACCCATCGATGCAGCAGAGAAAAAATAAGAGCTTAGTTTAAAAGTGGATCTTTCAATTAGAATAGACGAAGCCTTGGTGTTGGAATTTAACTTAATATAAATTTTGACGTTTGATGTAAAAAACTCCACCCGAATCGTTTGCAAAGCTTCCAGTAAAAGTTGCGTTTAATTGCATATAAATAAAAATTGATTATGTTTCTGAAATAGAGGGTTGTTTTATCGATTAGTTCGAAAGTGCCTCCTGTTTAATTAGCAGTGTTATTTGAATATTGAGTGTTCCTTATTGTGCCATTGATGAGGTTTTAAATATTGAAGACTCCTCCTTGAATCGCATAGTTCAACTAATAATTAATAAAAGCTTGATTGAATATGTTAGATTAATAAGTGGAGGAGATATCGTTAAACGCTGAGATGCTGTATAACTAAATAGTTGAAACGTCAAAGTAACCCAACCTTGTTATATTAACGCTTTGGAAGCTTACAGTCGTGGCTGTTCTAATTAAAAAAAATAAAGAATTGGAATAAATTTATATCTAATGTTGATCAAGCTTTAAAATACTGTAGTGGTGGCATAGTCCATCACATTCATAATATTAGTTGAATTTAATGAGATATGTTAATTTACAATCTAAAACTAAATATGCATATTAGGGTTTTCACTTGAGCCAACAAACTTAACGTTGGTCATATTTACGATTGCGCATCTCTCTGTATAAATTCCCATTTACATAGTACCAATTGAGCTCATTGATTGGTCGTAGAAGTTTCTGAAACTAATCTCAATTATTTATTTCATTCATTTATTAAAAAATCGTAGATGATAAGATGCTTAGGCTTAAACATTAAATATATAACTGCCTAAATTTTCAGCATATACCAGTAAAGCACTCGTTTAAGTAATCAAAACCCTAGATAATATGACGTTTGAAACGATAGAAGAGCTACTTATAATTAAATATGAATGATCTTGTCTCAGTCTAAAGCTTTCTGGGTTTCACTGAAATCTAATCAGTCTATCTATTTATAGATTTAGTTAAATAGATTACAGAAAATCATTTAACTATTAATTTTAAGTTTTGTGAGTATCAGAGATATTCATATCTTAAGATCCTGATTCAATTTATGGCGTTAAGTTATTAGCTTCATCATCAGTATCTACTTAACCTCCATCATTAAAATCATCTTCTTCTTCTTTTGTATCACTATCATGAATTTAATTTCTTCTACTCTATTTAGAGATATTGCTTAAATAACGGCGCACAGATGTTTAATCCCCTTCGTCTGTGATATCTCCTTAAGTTGAATTTGTATCGGTTGAGTTTGTATCTGTGCTTGTAGTATTCGTAGTCGAATCTGTGTCGGTCGTATTCGTTGTCGTATCTGTTGAATTCGTATCTGTGTCTGTCTTATTAGTCGTTGTATCTGTGTCTGTGGTATTAGTAGTTGTATCTGTAGAGTTCGAGTCTGTTGAATTTGTATTGGAGTCAGTTGAGTTAGTGCTATTATCAGTCGTGGTATTATCTGTGGTATTTTAGTTTGTATCAGTAGAATTCGAATCTGTAGAATTAGTATCGGTGCCTGTTGTATTAGTAGTATTTGTGTCAGTAGAGTTAGTATCAGTTTAATTTGATCCTCCATCAGTGGAATTTGTGGTTGTACTATTTGTAGTTGTGCTATTACTTGTATCTGTGTTATTTGTTGTATCTGTGCTATTGCTTGTATCTGTATTATTGCTTGTATCTGTATTATTGCTTGTATCTGTATTATTGCCAGTGTCTGTATTATTACTAGTGTCGGTATTATTTGTACTAGTGCTATTGTTAGAATCAGTTGTATTCGTAGTATTGATATCTCCACTATCGGTTGAATTAGTGCCACCTGTGTCATATTAAAGTAAAAAAGACTTGATTGATTTCATCGTCCCAACCTTCTCCGTTATCAGATAGGCCAGTTTCATCTGTTGAATTACTACCTCCTGAAGAAGTAGAAGAATTAGTGCTGCTGTTTGTAGTTCCACCAGTGGTACTATTTGTTGAGTTAGTAGTTGTTGAGTTAGTAGTTGTCGAGTTGGTTTTAGTTCCATTCGTTGTAGTATTGGTATGTGTGGTATTTCCAGTTGTGGTATTAGTCTTAGTACCTCCACTTCCTCCTCCTCCTGTATTTGTATTTGAACTGCCTCCTGAATTAGTTAAACTTCTATAAATAATTCATTTATAATATAAACTAGAATCTGAGTATATTTAATGGGAAAATATTTGAAACTTTTTATAATAAGTGTCGGATGTAGGGAGTTGCCCTTGGGAATAAGGATCGCTTATGGTGTTATCAGTACTGCTATCAGTGTCTATAAAGTCATCTAGGTTTGAGCTATCAGCTGTGATGTTTTGGTAAATACTCACATTTTTGTACTAATAATAGAGGTACACGTCAATAGTCCCAAGCAGATTAGATATGACAACTTATAATTATTTCTTATTCAATATACTTAGGAGGTTTTAGTTGTAGAAGTTGGGGTGGTGTAAACATAAGAGCCTGACATTAGCGCCATAGTGTCTGTCACGTTGATACTCTGGAGTCTTGCTCCAACAAAGTCAGTGGAATAAAAGATGCAGCCATAGCCGCAAGTGTTATAACGATAGGACACACTCATCTTAAAAATAATATTTCATTTTATCACTTTGAACGTTGAGAGTGCAGCCAATACAATTATAAATTGCACCGCTCCAAGCTGAGTTAAATAAGTAGGTGCTATTCTGATCCAAGTAAAAATATTTTTGATCCGTCAAGGCAATGCTCCCTGAAAGGTAGAAAACTTAAATAATAAACTCCTCCCCCGATGAAGCCAGTGTAGCTCCCAGATGAAAGTAAAGTGTTTCTATATACTTTGCAATTCTGGACATAGTTGTTACTCATTTACAAAGTCCCTGAACAGAAATTATTCAGATAAATAAATGAAGGCATGGAGATGTAGATGGCGTGGCTATTTATCCATAAATGATATTTAGAGTAACAATAATATACTTTCAAAATTAATACTTGTGGGGAAGTTGATATTATTGTTGATTGAGCTTTGATAGAAGTCTGTATAGAAATCATCTACATAATCTAGCTGACTTTGGCCTAAATTGTTACTGGAGCAGAGCAAGCGCATATAAGAAATGTTTCCTGATATCGAGCCCGAGCCACTTTAAAATTAACTTAGATAGAACAACTGACCACTATCAAATGCAAACACATCTGAGAAGTTTGACTGCTGCACGATGAGTGTGATTCCCTAACTACTGTCTCCAAGCATCAAACTTCCCTTGAAGGCAGTTTGTAATTTCAAATTAACTTTATAAGTAAAATGAGAGATTTCGAAAAGGAGGAGTTGCTAATCTAAAGTATATTTTATCCTTTAAATCTAAACTTTGATGTTCTTGGCAGAGATCGAGAAGGCCCCTCCTCCGTTGAGATTGTTTTGAGTTGAGGAGTACCAACTCTCGTCAGTGAAAATAATTTATGATTGCTCCTTGTAGGCCACTTGCTATATCGGTAAGCTAACTATTTTGAATCCTCATGTTAAGAGTCATGTTGGAGCCTTAAAAGAAGAATATGCCTCCGTTTTAAAAAGATTGCTTAAATATTAAAATGTTATCAATTGTCTTGAGGCTTTTGATTATGAAAGTGTCGAAGTCTATGTAGATTTGGGAGCTGAGTTGAATCATGGTTCCATCATCGCCTTTAATGAAAAGCGTGTCTTGAATTAAGAAGTACTCAAAGTCAAAGTAGTAAGCTCCCCCTTAGAAAGCTTGACTATAAATATTCGTTTATTAAATTAAGTAAAACTATTAGAAAATGTAGGGCTTGTTTGAACAAGCTGCAGGCAGTTAAAGCAGTAAATGCTGCCACCAAAGTGCGCATAGTTGTTAATCAAAACAATATAAAAGTTGTAGCTGTAAGAAGACTGTAGCTCCTGAAGAAAGACGTAGAAGTTTGAGCGTATGTGGAAAATAGAACCTCTATATCCATATCTGCACCCTGAAAACGTATTTCCCAGTGATAATATTCCCGTCTCCTTATCATTAGTTATTATAACAATTGCTGTTCCATAGGTATATCCTTGGGAATCAAGAGAGTTAAATTGCTTTATTCTAGCCAACTGTGCGTCATAAAATTCTTAAGTTATAGCAACACTAAAAAATATTTGTGCTCTTAAAATAACATATATTTGTATATAATATGACTGATGTCTTGTTGGCGCTGGAGTAAAGTTTTGAGTCGGACACATTTTGGATTACTTAGCTTAAAAATAATATTGAGTAAAGAAAATACAAATCCAACTTTTAACTATAAGGATATTATATATATCTTTGACTAATCACTATCGAGAAGGGGCTAGTCTGTTAATTTATGAAAAAGAGGTAGCCAGCTGTTTGATAGTACCAGCTACTAGAAATAAATAATAACAATCAAGTTATATTTAAATGTCAAGTATATTATCTTTGAAAAAAATATTTATATATTTTAGGTGTAATAAAATAGGTCTGTATCAAATTGCTGAAAAAAACTGAACGAATATTTTCTTTAGAATAAATTAAGATTCTCTTTTATTGTTTTACAGGAATTTTCTATTTTCAATGAGGATTTTAAAGGAGGAAAGGCATTTCCTTTTTTTAAAAAAATTACTTTAAAATTAGCTAAAAATTAATTTATTTTTTTATGCCTTTGCAAATTATCACTACTTCTCACAATTTTAATAAAATCAATTTGTTTAAATCTAACAAACATATAATTAAATATGGCTTAAAATAACTTTCAAGATTTTTGAATCTCTAAAAAAATTATATCTTTGAAGATACAAGAATTCACGGTCAAAGAAGACAATCTAAAATTAAAAAGAATACTTATCTATTTTTAGTGTTTGGCAGGAGCTTCCAATCTCCATTCATAGTCAATATCCCTCCATTTAAAAATAAAATAAAATTATTAAATCATAATTTATATATTATGTGAATTGCCATAGCCATAAGTGTTTTTAAAAGTAGAATTTGCGAGATAGACATTTGCCCCAAGACCATCAGAGAAATAAAACATGCCACCTGCTATTGAATGAATGTTTGAGAATGAAGAATTTAAGATTGTCAGATTTTGATATTCAGATAAGTATGACACGTTAAAAACTTATTGATAAATATTTTAACTGAGCCAGCATTTCCAATTATGTTGTCGAATTTAGAATTTTGAATAGTGAAACTTGAACCTGTTCTTGTGCTGAGTAGCATCTAGAAGATTTGATTATAATTAGTGAGCGACAATGTTGAGAAGTTAGTTTGATAAACATTAAATTATAAATAACTCTGATCATAAGAACCATCCTCGTCATCTGTTGTTGACAGATTTGAGTTAATGTAGGCAAAGTTCAAACTATCTAACAGAGCTTGATTGGTTTAGACCACAAAATTAAATAATTCAACAAATAGCGCTTGCTTGTTATTGCATTGACAGTTTTAAATTAAAGCAAAATTTAAACAGTCTACGCTTTAAATAGTCACATTTTTCATTGCAAATATAGTCATAGGGAACGAACTATTAAAGTAAATATAGCAAATCTTACAATTAACTGAAGATAAATCCCGTTTAAATAAAAAAAGAGAATTTAATTGGTGGTGCTACTTGTAAAGAACAAATTTTTGAAAGTGGTATTTGCTAGCCAGAGCCCATTAAGCCTGGATGTAAAAATAAAACTAGCTTTCACTTATAAAAATGTTGAGTCTTTGGCTATCAGTGGGATCTTCATATAGTCGTAGGTATCAGGCAATTCTATTTGTAACACGTCCTTGATAAAGCTGTTCTGTGTCAATCCTTTAAGTTTTTAGTTCATAAACTTCTAACTTACCTAACTGATTTGCAATCAAAGTGTTAAAGTGATAATAAAATATTGCTTTACTGTGATAAGTGTTGTTGATTTTGAGGACGCCAAAAAAATCTTTCAAAGTTAGAACAGACCCTCTAGTTTGATTTTGAGTAGGATCGTAGGCGAAGTTGTCTTTGAAGCTCACTTCAATTTTAAAAATGATAAATATTATCTCTAATTATTATATTTTCTCACTCCGTCTACACTAAGAAATACTCCAGTTTGGTAGTAGATGCATAAATAATTATAATCCGCAGCCGAGAGAGAAATTTCCCTTGGCTTCTAGAAACTAGTTCTCATAATCGAAGCCAAAAGATTAATAAACCATACTCCAAAATAAGTCAAATTAAAAATATTTTTAAATTTTTAAAGTCATCAAGAATCTAATTAAGCTTCATCATGTCGTATTATATATCTCTGTAATACTCCACGTCATCGTAGGTGAACAAAGATATGTTATTGCCCTGAAGAGGAGATAAGAACATCTGGTAGTACCAAAAAGCTTAAAATATAACTTCGGCAATATTTTCGCCGTTGTTAATGAAAGTCTCATTTTTGAGATACATTCTAAAGGCTCCAATGAAAATAATTTAACTTTGCATGATGTTGACTATGCCTTCGTTGCAAGATGCCAGGTTGCTATCGTAGGTATTTTTAGAAAGAACTGAGTAGTATCTATTGAATACGTACTTTCCTTAAGCATCCCCCATCAATTGAGCATCTGAAGGAGCCGTATTAGAGAAGTCCATTACCGATGTAGTAGTTAAAAAGAAAAGCAAATATAACACTTTAGTCGACAAATCCTGATTTATTTGAGTGAGGTTCATAGGCAGAGGTCTGTCCAGAATATCGTTTGCCCTTCCAAACGTGCTCCACTGAGCATTGTTGTTGCTTGGTAAGCATTGAAAGCTAACCACACATAAATATCATAATATTTAAGATTTATTTTTTACACTTCCACCGTATTTAGGACAGCCGAAATTTCTTTGAAAGGTGTTATTAGTTATAACTACGCCCCCGCAAGGAGAGTAAGTAGATTTAAAATTCCAAGTCAACATTTATAGATCATAAAATTTAACCAGGAATATATTAATTTAAAATTGACTTTTGGAAATATTACATTTCATTTATTATTTCTAAATAAAAAACTTATATGCACTTTTATAAATCGTACCTTCTAATGAATATGGCTGTGGTGCCATAGTAAGCGAAATTCTGGGTAAATCTGTTATTTTAAATTAGAATGAATGCTTATTCGTAGGCATTTTGATTAACTTGAACAGAATTTTCAATGTAAACGCTTTTATGAAAATTTATTTATTAATAAACGACTCCTTTAATGACCGCATTTAGTTAAAATATTATTTCCTTGAAAGGTGTTATTTGTTATAGTCACTGAGAAACCATGCTTTCTTATGGAAATCAGATTCTTAATTTGCATGAATTATCTATCCATACAACACATATATTTAGGTATGTGTATTGAAATAATTTTAATTATCTCTTAATCGTAGAAGTGCCAAAAAAGTCCTGCGACTAAAAGATTGGGTACTTGTCATTGTCATCACTGTATATAAACCCTTGGTCATTAGAGAATATTTCACATCCGTTTTAATATCCGAGCAAATTTCCATCAAACGTGGAATCTTTTATAGTGACAGACCCATTGAAAGAGAAAATATATAGACATATTACATGGAATTTTAATTTAAAGATTTAAGGGTCAGCACTTTCCCATGGTATTGCAATTCGTAATGTGGCGAGACAAGATTAACTGTATTTTCGTTTGAGAGGAGGAAACCGAAGTTTGTAAAAACGCAGGCCTCAATCAGCAAGGAAGATTAGTAAAAAACAGCATTCATAATATTTAAATTGAAGGAGTAACAGTTAGTCAAACAATTTACATTAGGGCTTATTTAGTTTATGTATTGTCTTTGGATAACAGAATTTTAAAGATTATTCTATCTGTAGAGTACATTTAATTTACAAATAAATATGATGCCTCTTCTATTTTGTTAAGGGCCTTCAGTTGAGTCTATATTCGGAGAAAAGAAATTTCTGAAATTCCTCACAACAGATCCACAACTTGAAATGCGATCGAACAAGCTATTTCTTATCTTGATAAAACAAATTTAAATGGAAAATGAATATAGATATGTCCACCATAGGAGTTAGTCTCAATTAAAGTGTTGAAGTCGTAAAAATAGTTCCTGAATTCACAGTTCTAGAAGTACGATTAGAGTTATTTAGAATGTGCTTCTTACTTCAATTAGCAGAGTTGGTGGTTCTGTGAGTTGAGAATATCTAGACACGTCAAACTTTATGAATGTGTACAAGATATAATAAATAGTGTTTTATGAATGAGGGCCCATCTGCTATATTACATACTTCACTCCTACATATTTTTAAACTTTAATTCTTACTATAGAGTAGCCCCTATAAAATGTGAAAATAAAATTATTTGATTTCTATATTACAGACTTCATAGCTGATGGTCATATCGTAAACTGTGATGGTTTAAGAGCTTTCGTCCACTTTACAACAAGGCTTAAGTTATGACAGGCACTCGGGTATAGTTTTAAATTTAGCTCCATCTACAATTGAATCTAGACTGTCTATGATAATGTTCTATAAAGTTAGTCCCGCGCCAACGTTCAACTAAAACCACTCCCCTTGCTTATTATAGATCCTAACCTTTTAGCTTTTATCTTGGGCGCAGCCTGTATAGACTGGTCCTGTGTATATTCCAGAGCAGTAGAAAGGAGAGATCGTTACGCTAATTATCTAAGCCTGATCAATATTAAAAGTATAAACATCTATCATCAAAGACGGTGGGCTAATAAAGTTTTCGATAGGACTTTAAAATATAGTGGTCCATCAAAGGATCATAGATCAGCAAGATTTAATAAAATTTTTAAAGATATATATCTGGCAAAGCGTCTCAACAGGTGCGCAAATCTCATACGCTCTCAGCAAAGCATTTTATAATATTTTCATCTTACAAGTAGCTGAATGGGTTATCTAAGGTGCCTGCTTACAACTTAGGATCCACGTCATCTGTATTGTAAGGAGGTTTCACGAATAAGAAATCAGTCAAGCTTGAAATAGTCTTTACAATGCATGTCCCAAAAGATTCTCCTTGATTCATAACCTCAAAGTTATTTTTCAAACTACAGTAAAACTCTCATTTATTTTACTGAGGTAAAAATTTTGGCCACAAGAGGTACATTAATCGTAAGAACTGCCCACGCACTCCACACAGCTTTTGTCGCAAGTCAAGCAAGTTGAAGATTTAAGCTAGCCTCTTATAGAAAACTCCCTTTCGCCATAGTAGCCAGTTGGGCAAACTGAGACACATATTTAAGGAGAGAAAGAGATGAAATAAATTTTTCCTTGAACTGGATCGTTATACTAAAAGCCGTTTATGCAAGCAGTGCAGCTATCAGTTCTGATTATCCCATTTGAAGTTTAGCAACTTGAACACTAAGGATAGTAATTTATTTCAGTAGCACTACTGCTACTAAAGTCATCACCTGCCGCTATATTGTTACAACCTATATACAATTAGTCATAGAGTCAAATTAATGATTACTCAGGCACTCATTGTTGTAGAGAGTGTAGGATTCCTCGCATGTATTGCATTAGCTTCTTCCTTAGTCACAATAGAGGCAATTAGAATCTGAGCATTTGCTGCAATATTTAAATATATTTCTAAGGATTCACAAAATAGCCATCATCACAAAGCTAGCACTTTTGATCTACATTTAAATTACCATCGCATTTTAATCACCTGTGTCAGTTTAAGTTTAGATGCAAGAATCCAAATAGTCCACCTTAGGATTGGCCAGATTGCATTTGCTCTAGTCATTTGAGAAATATTATTTTAAGATCTTTAAATGATGAGAGAATTTTTTTAATAGAACTCAGTTAAACAACTTTGGCAGTTGGACTTATCAGTTGGGTCGCAAGACAAGCAATAGGGATTCCCATCGCACTCTACATTAATTATCAGTAAACATCAGTCAGTCAATTTGCCAAAGTAGGGAAGTTGTAATTTTTTACCTTGGCATAAGTTGAAATCCCTGCCTTGATACTAGTCTTGGAAATTTACCCATCCTTGGTCCTTCCCTTCTGCATCGCATTTCTCGCATCCTGTAAGAAAACGAATTTAAAGTATTGAGGTTGCAAGAGACGCAATAGTCTCCACAAGATTTGCATACACCAAGGTTCGGGTCGTTAATGAATTGATATGCGGCTAGAGGGCAGTCAGGCACGCAAAATGTGAATTTTGGTGGGTAAGCTGTACTGTCTACTCCAGTGAGGTTCGTCAATAGAAATAGGCCCTCGTTGCACTTAGAGCATTCACAAAAATTAATTGAAATATAGATTAAAAAATTTTCATTTATAAATATTGGATAAAGTTCAAGCCTCCATAATTTTCTTTTGTGCATTTCTAGCAGCCATAGATTTTATAATAAAAATTTTAAGAGTTAACCAGAGCAACCTGAGAAATAATTAATTATTCCCATACCAAGATGGTGCTATAAACTTACGTATACAATTTAAATATGTCTCCACTAAACTATATATATTATTGAATAAATAAATTTCCATTATCGTCCATGAACTCATAGTCACTTTCACCTAAGATAAAAAACTTGCTATTGTAAAACTAGAACGTTAGTTAGCTTACAAATAGAGGAGGGTACGAAGCTTGCTTGAAGTAAGATGAAAAGAGTAAATAGAGTGAAAGAGATGAATAAAAAAACAGCGTTTTTTGAAAGTGTCATCCCTATAATTATTTATACTTATTATTCTAAATATAAATCACTACTCAAATCAGATCAGACTTTTTTCACAATTAAATTTAGGGAAATTTAATACCTACACACTGTCGTAATGGGACTAAATTAATAATCTAATGATAGATATGGAACATTTTAATTTCAGTAGTAACATTTTAATAATCCTCTTGAACCTTTAACATGAGTGAATGTTAATTTTAAACCTTAGAGACTGAAAGAGGATCCAAAGAGATTAGGGGATGATTCATTTGGTTGAATTATTATATTTGGGAGAGTGACTCTATTCTTTCTCTTAATCTCAGGATTTGGATCTTCTTATTAAAAGCTGACCTCACTCATAAATATTTTCATTTATGAATCACACAGCATTTAATGTGTGTTCACTCTTAATGTAGAGGCTGTGATTTTAATATAATTACTAAGTAATTTTCACACAATAGATACACGTAAACCCACCAAGCAGCAACATGGTAGAGAAGAAGAACTTCACAGAGGAACTCATTGAGA
>JAJKFJ010007559.1:0-16390 GCA_027382625.1 Tetmemena sp. SeJ-2015
AAGGTGGAGGTCATTCAGATTTAATAGCAGTTGATCACTGAGCGAATGTTAAGCGAGCGAGAAGTCCAGGCAGTCTACTTCGCCTTCGACGATTCCCTCGCTATTCACAATCGAGCGAAGCGACTCAAGAAAGAGCTCAAGAAGACATTTGAGACTATGGAGTCAAAGTCCAACATTACACCCCCACCCCTTCACACAGAACTCAAAGACTTTGAAAATGATTTGAAGAAGATCTGCGCAAAGATAAGCAACTAGAGGAACTACCTGCTAAGATTGGTGGCACAGAGTTTCTCGGCGCGCTAATCCCACTCCAAGCGAGCCTAAGTCTATAAATTCGAAGGATCATTCGGAGGATTCTCGGTCACTGGTATTACAAATAAGCAACGGCAGGTTACCATAAAATATGCCGATTGGATGAAGCAAGTGGAATGGCGAGACATAGGATTGCGAATTGAGAAGAACTTATGCGAGCTGTTTAAGTTGGTGAAAGGGGCAGAGAAGATCCTGGGCGCCTACGAGGATCTCAATAAGTCAATGAGAAAGGCTTCTGCGCGCAAGGTCACGATCATCGAGTGCGCAGTATTTGGGTTAAGGAGACTGCTGCCTAAGGTACAGGACATAAAGCGCAGGGTGTGCAAGTATTATTACAAATGGAAGTGCCGCAGGCAAGACAGAATATTGAATCCACGCTATCAAGGAAGCGAGAGAAACGACTGGGAGAAGTAGGCAATGCAATAGCGAATTCTAATTAAATCAACTTAGCTTGACCTGGAGTTTATGCTTGAAGCCAACAAGTTCATTCTCGTAAACTACGACGAGGTTCCAAACTATGTGGAAGCGCCTGAGGTGGAGATGGAAATATATAAGGCCAAGGCGCTCAGAAAGATTATGCACAACACTGAAGATCTGCGAAGGTGGATGAACAAATTAGAGGAGTCCTGCTACATAGCGAAGAAAGGGTCTAGCTATAAACTCTTCCTATAGCGCGGTGCGGATATAAACATTTTACAAGAAGATGAACCTCGCGACTGGTCAATCTTAAGAGGCCGCTATGAATATTGGCTCCGCCTCGCACAGACTACAAAAGGGTCCCCCCCTTCACTCAATGTAAATAATTAATTTAAAGCATCGCTATAGAAGGCGGACGACGATCGCGATTTCAAGGATGAACAGCACTAGACAACAGCAAGAGGAGATGTTCCTGATATTTCTCCAGAAGGACGGCGAGAAGAGCCAGGCACTGCTCAAGGAGTTCGAGGAGGTCAGGCTCGAGGACCAGACGGAGGAGGAGGAGATGAGGGAGGTGAGGGAGCTACAAGCGAAGATGATGGAAGCTATTACAACCCTCACGATGCGCGCTGCATAAAGAGACGAGAGGAGAAGAGAGCTGCTAAGGAGGCTCGACGAGCACATCTCGAAAAGAACCGTCGAGATATAATCAATGGCAAATTCGGTTGGCTCAGGCAGCGCATCTTCTTAAGATCATCAGAATAATCAGCAGCGCTGCGACAGGAAGCAGCTGCAGGTCCATAGGCAGAGCAGAGTGGAGAGGAGCGAATGGGCTTTCGAGCAGATGAAAATCGGGGAACTCAGACAGCTGTTCCTCACTCTCATTAAGGCAAGATGCCCGCACAAGTAATTTGCCCACGGATCGTCTCAGTACAAGCAGGAGGAGAAATATGCAAACAAACTAAGATCCCTCGGCTGCAGTGGCTGGAGAATAGCTGGGCATAGAATGGAAGGAAGGGCAGACGACATTGCATGCACGGAGTTGAAGTTATCACGTGCAGGGAGAAACTCAAGACACATTTCGGTCTTCGCTATCACTTCGTTCTTGAAGGGGATGATTCCAGCAGTGACGAACTATGTGATGAAGGAGGCGCTCTATGAGAATTGGAACAGCGCAGACAGATAGTTCTTCCTTGATCACTTGATCGGCAAGCAGTACATTAAGAAGCCCTAGCTTGTCCAGCAGATTGGCGAAGAGGATGCAGGTCGAATTGAAGAGAGAGGGAGACAGTCAGAACCTATCATAGTGGAGGACGAAGGGGAGTGAAATTTTTTATTAAACTAATAGTTCATAAGAACTTTAATTCTGTAATAGCTTTATCATAGCTTTTATACATATATTACTGGGATTATCTTCCCTTATAATTAATTTATAGCTTTCTCAAATGGTGGATTCTAAGTCCTCAGTCGACCAACTAGCCAAATTTATATCGTCCAAGAAAGATCTGTATGAAGCTGCTCTGAGGAATCAGTATTTTCTGCCATCGTTTAAATCCAAAATGGTGACCGAAGAGTACATGTTGAGCGTGATCAATGGAAGTGCCTGGTGCCCGAGATTCAGAGAGATTAGATTACTGCCATGTCCTTCGCCTCCGACAGTTGATGTGCTTGTGAAGAAACTCCTAGCAATGGCAGATAGAATGGGCAAGAACCTCATGATTGATAAATCGCATCTTCCGGACAAGAGATGGATTTTAGCCATTCTATCTACCTTCTCTCCGAAGGAAGATATCTTCATGAAAGATTACGTAGCGCCTCGCAAATCTGCTTAAGGCAACGTATATCGAACCGTAGAGATAGCACCTTCATTCCTAGAAGGTCTGCCTTCCTCTCGAAAATCAGGAAAGACACTGAGACTCAAATTTGCAAATAAGGGTAAAGCAACCCAGAGGATGATGCGACTCAAGGATACCAGGAACCGAATTGAGAAGCAGATCGAGCGAGAGAAGGTGGCTATGGAAGAGAGAGCACTTAGCAAGATGAGGAATCCAGAGAATTAGCAGCAGGATCCACAATAACAGATTGCGTAGGATATGAAGCAGAGAACACCGAGCAAGAGCAGCAAGCAGCAATGATTTCAAACTGAATGACCTCTCAACGACGAGAGGAGTGTGCGGAAGTGTGAGCGTGATATAGCCTTTACTTATTAATTGCTAATACTTAAAATTGCATCGTTCAATATGTGCTCGGGAGGGGATGGCTGGTTGGACTGTACCAGCTGAGTGACGGTAAGGCGGCGCCAGTCTTGCTTCAACAACGCCCAGAGGCGCTCGATTGGATTGAGTGCGCAACTATAAGGAGGCAAGTATTCTAGTTGGCAGCCGGCCGGAATGGCTTCTCGAACCTTGGAGCTCTTGTGGATGGAGAGGTTGTCCATAATGATGATAGAGCCAGGCTAGAGCCGAGGTCCTAGCTCCAAGAGGAAGTCCAGGAAGTGAAGGAGGTTGTTGCTGCCGGCAATGATCTTACTGTGTAGCAGGCCCCCGGCCTCGCTGATTGCTCCAATCACTGTGAGAGACTTCCCCCGAGTGCTGGGAATCTGAACACTCATGCGCTCTTTGAGCCAGCTCCGCTTCGGTGACTGCCATGCGTTGAATGTTGACTCGTCTATGTACACCACGTGTCGGCCCTCCAGGATCCAACGTGCCAAGCGCTTCGAGAACTCTTGTTGCTTGCGCTGCGCCTCCTGCTCCTTGTCCTCCTTGCGGCGATACGAATAGCCTGCCGCTCTGTACCTAACTCCATTGCGAAGATAGATCTTTCTCAACCCGAACGTTGATAGAAGCGGAATGTCGTATTTGTGATGAAGGAAATGGCAGCGCTGAACGAGGCTCAGGTGTGCTGTTTCGTGGAGAGCCTTGATGGAGGTGATTCGACGCTCGGTGTCGGGAGAGAGTAACCGCTTCTTGCCTCGTCTGAATTTATTCACCACCACAATGAAACCATTCCTGCGCCAACGCTAGACTATCATGTTGACGGCTCCAACTCGCAAGCCAAGTATGCTTGCAACTTGAGGATAGGTCAGCCGCGGATTTGCGTCTGAATGCAAAGATCCAAAGCGGAGATAGATGGCGGAGAGTTGCTGTTCGTAGGTGATTACTTATCGTACCCTCAGCCGCAGTGACCAAGATTTGCGAATAGACTTCGTCTTGGGCTGAGGAAGCCGACTCTCCAGTAGTGGAATCAAGTTCATGTCAGGAATGTGATGGCGGTGTGTAGGGGCGGCGAGAGAGGAGGAGTGAGCAGGGTCGAACTCATCGAACTTTCGCTTCTTGGAATGCCTGGTCGACTGGGACTCCATTTGAGAGCCGCCGATAAATGATAAGAATAAATTTTAATATGATTTACCCCTAATATACGTTGATCATATACTATAAGTTAGAGGATGATTTGTTTTAAAACAAGCAATTTCTTCCTTTAATACCTCCCTTTTATATTTATTCATTTTGTAAATTTATAATTTTTAAATTCTCAGAGTGATGTGACTTCTTAAATATTTAATTTATATTTTTTAATTAAATTAAATATTTTTTGGTTAAACTTAAGCTTCAATAACAAAAGTTTAAAATTAAGCCGATTTGAGACAAAGATTTTAATATAAATTAAAGTTGAAATATAAATCAGTATTTATTTAAAAAATATTAAAAAAAGAGTTGTAAATTTAGGATGTCAAAATGCGAAGTACGTGTGTAAATATATACCTTTTTTTAATCAAAAGAAAATTATATTGTACTCTCATTACTATCTATACAAGGTGTCAAAGAACAGATTTTGACCTTATAAAAACTCTGAACCGATAAATTAGAAAAATTAAAAAACTTATCTGAGGTAACAGGTTCCACATACTCCCCCGAAAAATATTAGAATAATGAACTTGCTTAGAATTTAATGCTAATGCGAACTTTAATAATTTCAATCTAAGAGTTCACACTTCAACTTCAACCAATCTTAAGAGTTAACCTTAATATTTAATTTCTCTTTTTCATATAATTATCAACTATAATCGCTTTAATGAAAATTAATTTATAGATCAGAAATATATTTCTTATTAACTGAGGAAGTATTTTAGAGTCATCTAAAAATAAACATGTCTACTCAAAGATTATATAAATACGTTCTTAAGATAGCGAGGAAAAAAGGAAAAATGCTTTTAAAAAATTGAAGTAAAGAAGCAATAAAATAGATACAGAAATTAATGAAACAAATTTTTATATATTATAAAATAGTTTGTTGAACATACTAAATTAAATGTTGTAATATACACACTTTTGAAATTAAAATTAATTATTGATTAATTTAAAAACATTTTATCAGATTATATGGATTGATATCTTCTTACATTATATTTTAATGTAATTCATGTTTAAAAAGGTCCCTAAAAAGCGACTATAATATCCTTCTATATAATTACCAATATAAAGTGCTCCAGAAGAATACATCTTATACATTACTACACATAATTTATAATGCTAAATACAAACTTCAGCGAACTTAACTATAAAATTTAAATAAGATCTTTTTATATTTTTATTTAATTTATAAATAAATATACGATCTTAAGGCCACTCACCTACTTGTAATATTATAACCACAATTTTTTATTATAATTTTTGATATTTATTAAGTTGAGTGAGTATGCTATATGAAAATTTTATCAAAGAGTTAAGTTTTCTTTAATAAATCTTTTTGCTTGATGTGAGAATAAGTTTGAAATCTATATCGTCAATACTTAAAAATAAAAATTATTCATATTATCGCTTCAAATAAAGTTGAGAATAAGATATTATATTTATTTATACTTTCTATTTAATATTATAAATGAGAATTGAAAAGAAAATGATTCTTAAATACAAATTCTTCTTATGCTCTTAACTTCTTCTCTCTAATATAAACCTCTTTATTTATGTTAATTTTTAAAAGAATGGCTGACGCTGCTCTCCTACTCATTCAGCAAAAACATGCGGTTTGCTCAAGCGAACTCATGAGCTCGACCCAGCCAGTCTGACCGCCATGGCTACTCCTGCAAGCCAAGTAGCTCTCAGCTAGCAACCAAGGCCTACCTCAGTACAGCCGGCGGATCGACTTCTCACTAAACTTAGGTGAGGTCACTCGAACTTGCCTAGGGTGAGAGCTAAGATGTCGAGGGAGTTCGGAGCTCCTGCTCACCCGCCGACTGTGCTGAGGTCGACCTCGGTGGCTGGCTGAGTGCTGTTTTGACTTGAACAAATTTCGCTTGTTTTGCTGATGGAGTAGGAGAACTTCAACTTCAGTCATTCTTTTAAAAATTAACTTAATTAAAGAGGTTTATATTAGAGAAACAAAGATAAGAACTCAGGAAGAGTTTGTATTTAAGAATTATTTCGTTTAGATTCTCAGGAATACTCTAATCCAGGACAAATCTACTATTTTATTATTCATATTTGTTGATCACAATGATATAATTTCTTAAAAATATTAAGCTTTTAATGTCGATAATTCATAATTTTTCATAATTATAAAATCATTTCGTCATAATTATTAGATACAAATAATATTTTTTAAATTATTTCGTGCTTATTTTCTCTTTGAATAAGTGAGAAGAAAAATTATCTCGTTTTAAAAAAAAATATAAATAGACACTGAATAATAATATCTCATTTTATAGTAAATTTTCCATTTTATTTTTAAATAAGTAAGTTAGATGAATGATTATCAATTGTTATAAATTTCTCATATTAATATTATTGTTTCCTTATTTCTTAGAGTCAAATTACTTCTTTAAATCTTTGATTATTGCTATTAAATTTATGTATTAATATTCTGAGATGCTTTTAGATCTACCTATAAAGATTTAATTTGAAA
This sequence comes from Tetmemena sp. SeJ-2015, assembly GCA_027382625.1. Lineage (NCBI taxonomy): Eukaryota > Ciliophora > Spirotrichea > Sporadotrichida > Oxytrichidae > Tetmemena > Tetmemena sp. SeJ-2015. Next base: position 6,631 of record JAJKFJ010007559.1, read on the forward strand.
ATTCATTCAGTATCTTAAAGAATTGTTTATTTCTTATGCCGCTTTTAATGTTTAAAATTTCAGTAACTATTAAAATAGGAAAAATAAAATTAGATGATTATAATATTGTTCAATTTATTGAAAAAATAAAGAATTAAGTACCCCAAACTTAAATTGTCTCATTCATTTAAGTCTATAATAATCAATATATTAGTAGATTAATACATCTGGAAAAAATTTTAATCTTTTGAATTAAGTTCTTATTTTAATTATCAATTTATTTTTGAATTTATTATTAATTTATGTTTAATTTTGATAATTATTCGATTTCCTGCCAAATATAGAGTAATAAATAATTTATTTTCAATATTATACCTCTGCATTAAAAAAGCAAACAACCACTTTCTTCGCAAGTTTAGATTTGGAAGTAGGCGGTCGAGGCTTTCATTTTGGAAAGATTGCATGCTTTGGAAAAAAGGACAGAATAAGAAAACCCAAGTTTTTAGAGACAAAGTCCAAGAAAAGTCTATCTCAATGACAATAGTTAAATCCTTGGTCAATGCAATCTAATTTACAAGTAGCACTTTAGCTTGAGAACTGAGAAGGACGCATGCTCTTATTTTAAAAGCCATTTCTAAAATATATAAAGGAAAATACGTTAGTTAATATTTAAATTTCGTGTTTAGAATAATGCATTTTGATAATTAAAAAGATTTTAATCTTAACATGATTTTCAAAAAATAGTGATTATAGACATCTGATCTAGACATTAATTAAATTTAACAATTTCGGCGTCATTTCTGAATAACTTGTGATAATCAACTTTCACAAAAGTACTTATTTTAATATTGTGCCATCACATACATTTTCATTATAGCTGAGAATTTAGTAAAAAAGATAATTAAATTAGTTGATCAATAAAATTTATTTAATGAGTTGCAGATTAAGTTAGTCTAATTTAAACACAATTAGATTTAATATAAATTCCGATAATTTTATATCTTTGCAACTTTGATGTGGAAGTTCTAAGTAACATGCTATAAGCAACAAAAGTTACCAGAAAACTAATTTTAGAATCCGATAGCAATGCGCCAATCTTATCTCGCTAACGTGAGGTTCTGCGACAATGAATAAAGAATAGAGTCATATTAATTTTTAATGAGCTATCTAACAATCTGCAGATCAGGTATTCTTTTATTAATTTCAACTGTCACGAATTTGCAACTCTCCATTTTTATTTTAATAAATCATCTATTTAATAAAGTTTTCTACTATATTTATATATTCATACAATATATTTTTAAATTTTAATTTTTATACCTCTATATTTTGAAGAATAGGAGAAAAGAGACAAAGAGACAAGAGCATTTAAATTTTTGATGGAATTATGTATACCCGAATACTTTATATATTTTGAAGATTGTTTAAGCATTCAGGATTTATAATGAAAAAAATTAATGAAGAAAAGGTTAAAAGAACTTCTAGTTCATAATTTTAAACTTTCTCTATTTATAAATAAGAAGATTCTTAAGGATATCTTAAAATAGGAAAATAAATGAAATTTTTTATTGATGACAGAGTCTTTGATAATATATATCGAAAATCTAGACTATGATTAAAAATTTTGATTTAAATTAATAAAAATGTAAAGATAAATAATAGAATTTGATTTTTAAAACTATCCAGCTTAAAGATTTTATTTTGTATTAACTATAAATGAAGTTTCCATTAATAATATTTTTTAAAAAAATAAATTTATATATGAAGAATTAAAATGGATATAGCTGATTTTATTTGTAATTGATAAATCGTTGCTTAATTACTATAATAAATAAAAATATGTTAATACTTTTAAAAATTGTCATTTATAATGAAAAATACAATTTGTAATTAATAAATGCCATCATTGCTGTTAAATTCATTGAATATCAAAAGAATTATTGATTTTGAATGAAAATTTTATTAGAGATTATAGGTATATTCAGTAAATTATAAAAATTTTCAAAGTTTTTTCATGTGGAGAAATAAAATTAAAATCTAAAGAACAGATAATGACTATCGTTAGTTAAAATATTATAATTTGAAAATATTAATTTAAAAGATTCGAGAAATCTTGTCACTAGATTATTCCGCTTTTCTTTCCTTGTAAATTATTTAGCTTTTTAAAAAAATTTAACTTTAGAAATTTAGATTTGTCTTCTACAAAGATTAAATACAATGAGAGCGCAATTAATTTCTTTCAAAATTTTGGATAAAATATAATTCTTTATCGGTGGATTATTTAAATGAAATAAGAGCAACAACAACTAGAGAATTCGTTATATATAGCTTAAAAAATAATTGTACTTTACAGCTTAATATTTTAGAAACGAAATAAATATTTAATTTTTATTTAGTTTAAATTTAAGCATTATAAATGTGAATTTAAAACTTCTGTGAGAAGCTTATAACCTAATCAGGACAATTAAAAATTTTGTCAAATTAGAAATCTCTTACTTCTTCTTACTATAATTTATTTAAATAAAGATTTAAGAAAGCATTATATTTCAAATCATCCCCTGCTATTTAATAATGACATTCAATAAAAATAGTTCTCCAAATTATTTGCTTAATTTTGGCATTGATATAATGAATACAAGTACCTCACTTCAATTATGATTGAATAAATAAGACAATAAATTTTATTTTAAGTAATTAGGTGTAATCATCCTTTTCATAAATTTTAATAAAAGAAATTTACTAATTTCTATAAGATTATTTATCTTTAAAATCTCTCTGAAAAATAGTAATTTTAATTTCTAATTTTAATTTACTGCTTCGTTAAAATTCTCTTAGTCTTAAAATTCTTAATTTTTTTTAAAATTAAGACTCTATTTTTAAAATAAAAAATAGTTTAAATTAATCTAAAGCTATCTTATTTTCTGATTCATAAATGGCATATAATTGAAATATAATGAAAAAAAGTTTATATATTAAATAATAATTTATTTTATAGTATTAGTTTATTTCGAAGATATTATTTCAAATTATATTTCTTAAATCTTTTTTACCTGATGAAACTACTTTAAGAAATTAATTACATAACATATAGTAGATAGCTTAAGAGAATTATTTAAAGTGCACTTTTAAGAAAGTGATAATTTAAAATGTAATAGATAAGTTTCTAATATATTTTTAAGAAGTTAATTCTATTTATAAATATTTATTTATTTTTAAAATCTTTTTTAATATTAAAATACGCATAAATATAAAATTAAACTTATCTATTTAATTAAAAGAATTTATTTTTTAAAAAACTATTACCTTATTTCTTTGGTAGCATCTATATTTTAATTATCTTTTAAGAGTAGGTTATTCTATGGAATTTATTATAAAAGTAAAGTAATTTAAATGCTCACCCTTGTGCAATTTAAAAAGTCATGCTAAATTTGTTAAAAGCAAGTATTATGTATTTTAGTCTTTTAGCAGTAAGGCTTAATAAAAATATTGGTTTAATATTTATTAGGCTAACTATAAAAAATCTAGTAATATCTTTCACATATTTGCTTCTATCTTATTTTTTAACGAAATTATTATATTTTGAATTTATTCCTATATAAGATTTTCCAAATATTGAATAAAGACTTTTATAGATATTTCATCAAAATATATAAATAAATCAATAGAATTAATTCAACAACTGGAATTAAGAATCCTGAATTTAATACTCTAAGATAATAAAAAATATGCAAAAAAATATTAAATGTAGAAAGAGTGATTATTTTGAAATTAGAAAATAAGAATTATTTTGAGATCTTATTAGGATGATATATCTTGATTTATCTATTAACCCTATTTTATGGAGGTGTGATTCATAAAAATTAGAACATATTTATCTTCTTTGTTACTAAGTTTAAAAGAAAAAAAATCCTAAAAGTTATCAGTCCTATATTTTGTCAAACAAAATGAATATTTATTTTGCCTGATGAACTTCACTATAAAATATTAAAGACAACAAATATATTAAGAGAGTTTAAAATATAAAGAATGAAAGTGCAAGTTGATTGAGCTTTAGCAAAATTGAATAAAGATAGAGATTTTTAATCTATAAAAATTTAATGTTTGGTATTTAATGCAATAATTTAATCAACTTAATAAAGGGACTCTACTTATCAAATTAGTATGGTGGGCAAAAATGGCACTGATTAATTCCAATCTTCATTTTATTATTCAGCGTTGAGAATTTTAATTTGAGGATTAAGCTAACTCCTTCGTATAATATTAAAGTCAGGGAGTTATTTCCTTGCTAAATATGTAAATTTTATCATAGAAAATTTCAGAAAGTGTGAAACTCAAAACATCTTTTATTTTAACTTTTTGAGCTTTCAGCAAAGATGATGAATCTTAATTTATTAGGGAAAATTCCTCTTTTGGATTATAGATACTTGGTGCCTTAGTTATTACTTTTTTAAAATTTGAGAATCTAATAGTAATTAATGTTATTTCTGTATTATTCATTCATTTAATTTAACTCTAAAACAAAGAAGAATAAGAAAGCTAATAAGAACTCTTAAATGCGCTCATCTCGTTGAACTAATATCGATTTTAATATTTACCATAATTTTATAATAAAATATCATTACAAATAATAATAAGTGTAGAAGAATATTCAATCATTCATTATAAATATAAAGAACTATAAATTAAAAATCTTAATTTCATCTTATTCGTTATATTGAAATTCTAGTTAATTTTCTGAGAAAAGATAAATCTAATGCTAACACTTTCTAAAAAAATAGAATTAAAAATTTTAAAAATTTAAGATTTCGTTACAGCTCATCTCTGCTAAATAATATTGTACAGAGTCTGCTATAATTGTCTAAATAAGAAAACTATATTTTATCTCTAATTAATGAATACAATTATAATTTTGACTTTGCTTCAAAAAATTAATTTCTTTCATAAAGATATTATTTTTATAAAATTGTCATGACTATTATAATTATGAGACCTCTTAAATATCTAATTGAGATTTTAAATTTAAATTAAATATATTTTGACTAAACTTAAGTTCTTTCGATTAAAGTCTTCTTAGATTTTTTTTATTGTAAGTTAAAATTTAAAGAAAATTGGCATTAAATAATAATATAGGAATAGTTTTAAATTGTAGTACGTTAAATTGCTAGCTAGGTTGTTCAATTTGAGGTTTATTCGATAACTTATTGAATTATAATTTGAGTATGATTTACTGCTATTTCGATTGGAGGTATCTATGATGAGATATTAATGCTACAAATTCAGAACCAAGAATTTAGCAAAATATAAGAAATTACGCTATTGGAAACTCGCTTCAGACTATCTATGAAAAATTACAAGAATAAAAGTTCCATAGAATTCGATTTTAAACGAATGGGAATATTTTCAAATTGAAATTCACACTCCAACTCTCTGCAATCCAGATAGTTAAATTTAAAATTTAAATTTAATTTTTTTTCTTCAATTTAACCTTTTAGAATAATTATTTTTTAAATCAGTAAGATATTCCTATTTAAACTAAAGAGATATTTAAGATGGGTTATAAAATAAATTTTAAGAAAAGGGACAAAGTATTTATATATAAAAAAAATGTTTTTAAGATTAAAAAAAAAACTATAGAAAAGTTGAACTCACCAAATTAAATGTTGAAATTAACCCTATTATGAAATGAAATTTAATTAGAGATCAATTAAAAATAAATTATATTACTTTAAAAATTGATAATTATCCATCAATTTAGTAAACTTACATTAAATTTGGTGATTAATTAAAATAATAAATAGAGAGTTGAACTTCGTGGCAGTTGAAATCGCAGATTCACCCCTAAATCTGCTGCATGTTCGAGAGCTTATAAAAAAATATATATGAGCTTCCTCTTTAATCATCGCCTCGGCACCTTTCAGCAATTTAGATATAAGGGTCGAAAATTACACAACTCCAAATATCTACATTAAAAATCTTGTGTCGCTTATAACTCTTGACTGAGCACTCCCACATAAAAAATTGTAAGGATGAAAAATTCTCTAAATTCCATGCTGAATCAAATGGTATAATAATTATTAAAATTGGACACACTTCAACTGCAGTTGATTAATTACATTTTAATATATAATTTAATTTTATTTTCCATTAAATCCTCAGCTATAATATTAAAAGTAATTCATGTTTTTATAAAGTTCATCAATTAGAAGCATACAATATCTGGTAAATCCTTACAAAGAAATAAGTGTTCTGGTTTATTTTCAATGTTGTTGAAACTCAATCTTAAATATTTCATAAATTAATTATAAACCTAAATGCAATCTTTTACGAACTTATAAATATTAAAAAAGAGTCATTTAACTTATAAATAAAAAAAGGATATAACTCCCTCTACTTGAAATTCAACTCTAAAATTCTTTTGATAACAATAATTTCCGTATTTAAAAATTATTTTTTTGTGGATGCTGTTTCAAATTTCAATTGACTATGCGAGGTTTAATAAGTTTTTGCCTTGCTTGACAGTTATATTATGAGATTCGATAGCTTCACCTAAAACTTGGTAAAACCGAAAATAAATTTTTTTATTTAATCACGTCTCTGAGTTTTTAGTTTAGCATCTTCTTAAAATTAAATAGCTTAGAGGAGTATAAATCTATGCTCGAAAAATGGATTTAATATAATATGCTCTCGATTATTATTTATAAAATGATATTAGAAAATCTTATGTCTCCTATATTTGTTATCACTAAATAATTTGTTTACAAAATATATTATATAATTGGAGACATTTTAATTATTTATAACTTCATAAAACAAAAATTTATTATCTTAACACTAGAACTACGATAAAATTCCATCAGCAATTCTTCAGACTAAAAATGTTAGTATTTAAGTTCTATATATTTGATTAAAAATTACAAACTTAGAGCTATCTCATTGTTGTTGGTGTGCTTAAAATAAAGAAATTAGATAGAAATAATTGTGACTTCTTTTTTTAAGTTTATCTTAATAAAATGAATCTAAAGTGTATTAAAATTACTATATTAAGATAAAAGAATTTATATTAAATTCATTAAAAACAACTGTTTAAAATATATTGTAAGAATACTTTAACTAAATAATATTTATGAAGGCTTTAAAGAAAACAATATTTACTCTAGTTAGTAGCAAGTTACAAGATAAAATAAAAATTTAATAAATTTATTTTAAAAAAACCGTATCGCATACATAAAAAATTACGCATTTTTCAGACTGAGATTAACTTGAAATCACTTTAAATACCCAAGGTTGAAATTGTTAAGAACTCTATTTTAATTTTAAATAAAGAATTGATATTCATTTTATCATTTTCAAACACTTATGTTTAAGATACTTAAATCATAATCCATCTTTCAAATTTAGATGATAAATTAACATTTTCGTTATTAATTATATCATTCTTTATATTAGAAAATCTATTTGATTTTGTAAGAAATTTTTATCTATGATTATTATAGTCAAGAAACAAGTATTATAAAGATTTAAATTCTTAAAATTAAGTTAAAAGAATTGAGAAATTAAATCACTAAATTATTTATAATAAAATTATCTCTTAATTTTAAAATGGTATGCGAAATGTCAATTTACCATAAAATTTAGAATTGTCTAGTTAAGAGACTTAGAAATAGTGGAGTTATGAGTGGTCAGTTTAAAGTATTCAAATGAAAAATATTTTTTAATAATATCAAAAAGTATAACTTAAACATTAGTATATATAAGCTCAAAGCATTATAAATTATAATTTAGAATAATATTTTACTGAATGAATAAATATTTATTTATGATGAATAAAAAATTTAAATATTCATCAATGTCAATTTCCAATAAAAAATAATATTATTCCTAAAAAATGAAAAGAGCATTAGCTTTAAATAAATATCTCTCACTTCTGTTTACTTGTATTCAATAAAGTGTAATTTACCAAAGCTATATATTTTAAATCATCCTCGAACTTAAAATATTGTTTAATTAAAATAGCTTGAAAAATACTCCTCTCATAAAAATAATAAAATTATTTAAAATTTAATTCTTTTTAAATAAACAAGTAATAGATATATAACTTAAGTAATTTAATTCCCTTGATGATTATTTTTTTAAAGTTTATAGAAGATTTTCTATTATAAAATACAAAGAAACGCGATAATTAATTTTATAAAGATATCTAATCTAAGAATTCTTAAATATTTATTTAAATCGATAAAATTTAAAATAAATACATTTAATCAATCTTAATCTCTCAAATTAATCAGATTTTCAAGAGAATTGAAATATTAAAATATAAGAAATAACTATCCTTTATTATAGATATAAAATACTGATAATATCTTCGTACAATATAAATTTCAAAAATATTTTTTGGCTACTTAAAATTAGTTGTGAATTGCTGAAGATTATATCTTTTGACTGATTTAAAATATTGGTAATAATTTTTTAAAGAACGGGATAATATAAAATGAAGTTTTAAACTAGAAGACAGAAGGAATCCTCATGATCAGTTGGTACAGGAATCTGATTTGTTTGAATATATTCAGGGTTCGAATCCACTAATTACAATATTTAAGTTTCATAATTAAAGATAATTCTTATATCTAATTACAGATGAATACTTCCAATGATAATAAAGAACAGTACTTGAGAAAATCTTCAAAGCAAGATCTTAAATAGGATAATTTGCAGATATTCAGAAATCGGATCATCCTTACTACAACTGAAATCCTCTCAAGTGGAAAAATGTCAAAAATAATTATAGATAATAATAGGTGTCCTCGCTTCTATACCAATTACAATTAAACTCATATCATCAAAATATATTTGCTGGGTGGAATATAATAAATAAACAAATGAGATCTTTTATTTATTTCTTTTTTAAAAGCCTTCTCTTTTCCTTTATATCCTGCATTTGACCTTTAGATTAAATTAAACAAAGTTAGAGAAGTAAGACAGGAGCACAATTATCTCGAGGGCTACAAAAAGATGAAAGGTTGTTTGAATTTCTACATCTAAAGCCAATTTCTTCCGAGCTAGCTCATGCTCCCGTTGTTTATAGATTATGCTTGTACTATTCTGCCTCACTATTGCTACTTTAAATAAAGTGATTTAGTAAAGTACATTTGTTTGGAAAATTCACTCACTGACTTGGAATCTGTAAGCAAGAACACTATTAAAAGTAAATTTTGTAATATTAAAAGCTAAAAGCTCAATGAGAGGCCGTGATTTGGGTAGATTCCATAACTAAGGGAAAATTGAAAATATATTGGTGGATTTCATAATTTTCTTCTTGTTTTAAATCTTTACTGTTTCAGTGTGCTTATATTTAGTTATAAAAATTAAAAAATATATCCAAATAGAAATTTGAAAAGTCACCATTTTCAACTCTCATGTTGGAACTATCATTTTTTATTGAATACCATTTTAATGATAAGAATATTATATATTAGACAATAAAATTTAAATTTTCAGAAACAAATTTTATATTAAAATAAGAAAATTTTGGGGGGGGGCCTTTCCTCGACAGTAAAATTTTATAATAAATAAAGGTAAGAAAAAATATTTTTATAGGGTAATTTTCGCTCCTAAATCTGATTCTTCCAGTTATAGAGGCTTGTTCTAACATCTAAGGCTTCAAATTTAATCCTAATTTAGTCTCATTGAGGCCAGCTGCACCTAAATAAAATCTATATTTTATGCTAATATTTTGCTATTGTAAAATAAACTTAAAGTGCAATTTTTAAAGAGTACAACATTT
>JAJKFJ010007563.1:0-16387 GCA_027382625.1 Tetmemena sp. SeJ-2015
TCCAGAGCAAGCGCTCACCGCTAGCTGAATAACAAGCTAAAGGCTCTTCGAAGGAGAATATCACTCTCTTTGGCTCCTTAGACCTTATCTTATTTGTTTAAATTTCCAATTATATATTATCTATATTGCAAAATTAAAGTGGAGAACATGCATTTTAATATAGTTAGTTTTTTTGTGTAATATTGAGTCCGATATATATGAATATAAAGATTCGCTTGTCCTTCCAGAAGAAAGCGCATTCCTATTTATTTACTTCTCCACTCGCTCACTCACTCTCTATTATTAAATGTGCACATTTAAATGTAAAGAAAGTTGAGGGAGTGAAAAAAACTAAATACAGCAACAACTACAACTAGATAACTATAGACGATGAGAAATTATTTGAGCTTGGCTTCGAAATTCAAACTCAAAAGTGCCCAAATGGGGCAAGCACAGGAGAGTATAAATCAGAGTGGGTTTTGCTTCGCTTAGCTATTTGGGCGTTCAATGTCATTTAGAAAGGACACTTATGAAAAAAGAACTGAGTAGGAGAGGGATCTAATTTGGCACCCTGTTCGGGGAATGAGACACCTCCTCGCTAAGAAGATGAAGCATCATGATTCCACAGAGGAGCAAGTTCAAAATGATTAGTAAAGTATAATTTGAATATCATGGATAAATAAAATGGATTTAGTCCTACAGATCAAGAAGAGAATGTTGCTCTGCAAACTAAATTTATTTAATCAACTGATAAAGAAGCTATAAGAAAGATCGGAGACTTCCTTGTCTCTCAAAATACTTTTAACTAAACTTTACAATGTTAAAATGATGGGGAAGAAAGGAGCAGTGGAGATTCCCACAGCCATTCAAAAGAAAGTCAAAGAAATGATAACACAATAATTATTAAGTAGTAAGTTGCTTTGTGTTATAATTGTTAAAACAAGCTACGATGGGATGGAACGAGATGGAGATAGCAAAATGGAATTCATCTCTTCCAAAGTGGATCAGAGTAGAACCTCTTCAGACTCTAAAAGATAAATGAGTGATGGAGATGAGACTTACTATGGCAGTCAATTTGTAGATTCATAAATTAAACTTAAAAATCATTTAGTGTATTAATTCCTAGTCAAAGGATAGAGACGACTAATTTAAATCTGGCTAGTAAGATCGTGATTTCAGAGATGTTGAGGATGACCAAAATTCTGGAAGAATGAGGCACCAGATCTTCTTACTAGATAAAAATACTTCCAAGTTTGAAAATAAATACCACAAATATATAAATTGATTATTGAGGATGGAGGACATCTCTCAAAAACAAAGTAGGCGGAAATCCTTGACTATAAGAATTTATTACTCAATATTTAATATAAGACTAGCAGACTAGAATGAATCAAGGCTAGAGTCTATCTAAAGACAAGCTTCACATGGCTGGTGATTAGCATTCAAATTTCCAGCAATAGAGTAAATCTTCTATCAACAAGTCAGGTTACTCAGCTTTTGAAATATATTTGCTTATGTTATTTCTTAAACTCTATTGATTTTATTTTGAAAGAAAAAGCAAAGAAGATATTTAACAAGGGAATCCTGAAGATTAAGTAAGTGGGTGAATTATTATTACTCCTCAATCTCTTTAAATCTTAAACCTCCTCAACTTAAGAAGAAATCATATTTTAAGAAATGAAATGGAATATATTTGAAAATTTTGAAAATATACCAACAACGAACTATTATAATTAAGAAATTGAACTATGAGCTATATTCATCAGCTATTTAGAGGTCTTTCGCTTCTTACTGTATCATAAGGCTTGAATTCACTATCAGGCTCTTCGTTATCCATATCTACATATCCCCCATTGCTTTCTTAGGCCATCCTGCTTGAGAAATAATTTGGCCCTGAGCTTTAATTTTCCTTCTCCTCTTCATCTTAAGAAGCATGATCTTGTGTATTATCTTATTCCCCTCCCATTTCATCTTGTATCTGTAGACTAGAAATCGCCACCACCTTAGATTCATTATAGTAGTTCTTTGCATCTGTGCTAGGTGAAGCTGAATTTGAATCTAGGTTGTTTCCATAGTGTGAGCTTGGATGAAAGTTGAGGATATTATTGAGGTCATGGAAGGCTTGCTTTTGCTGTTTGTGCCAGTTTATTGAGTAGCGGTGCTTAGTCATGTCATCATCTTCAACTTCGTGAATTACACTCAAGTGCTTTTGATGACTGCGAGCCTTTTCTTTAAATTATAAAATGTTTTCAGGTGTATCAGTATTGGTTTAATCTTAAGCTGCTCTTGCAGAATCAAAAGAGAGATAGTAAATACGATGAATTTACTGAATCACTGAGGATGTTTGCTTAGGTACTAGAGTTGATGGCAGAAGTCATAGTGCGGCTATCTTGATTTTAATTGTTAGCCTCCTCTGAGGTGTTACTTTCTAGGGCCAGCTGCATTTTCCTCTGCCTTTTATGGTACTTGCACACCACATAAATTGCGAAGATGAATAGCAGACTCAGGAACATGAATATCAACAGAGAGAAGAGTAAGTATATATATATATTCACTACTTTGATTAATATCATGATGACGATAATGACTAAGTTTCTCTGGAAGTTAACATCGCTCTCCGTGTGCTGTCGATCCAGATAAGACTAAGAGTATTCTATCTTCGCATTCAGGCTGAAGTTTATTCGCCCAATAGAAAACATAGACAGATAATTTTAACTAGAGGTGTCTTAAATTGAGCTATCAAGTGAGTAGCGTTTTATAGCCACAAGATAGAGGTTTGATGTGTTGATGATGCTAAAGCGCTGGCTTTGGTCTCCCTTCACCTCCAGACTGTAACTTTGATCTTTGTAGTGCTCCATTTCAAACTCAAAGATTTTAGTTGTGCTGTTCTTATTATCCCCTTAATCGAGTAGATTAAAATCAATGAAGAGACTTAATTTAAGATCCAACTCTGTCCAAACGTTTGAAGTTGTATTTAGGAATATCAAAGAAAAGCTACTCATGTTTTGATAGCTCTATAGTGAAAAATAGAGCTACAGACTCTAAATAAACCACTATAAGAACTTTAGGTATGAGTGCTTATATATGGATTTTAAGTTTATCCCCAAGCCCAAGGTCTCTATCGTAGGTGAGGACGCTAAAAGATTTGTAGCAGATGTAGAAATTGGGTAATTTCATCTCCATAGTGAGCAAGGCAGGGAAATTATCCTGAACCACGATTTAACTTCCATCACACTCATAAGATAAAAGCATTTTTTTATAAGAAGCCAGGCCTGAAAGAGCGAGTTCTGTTGCAGTTGGATCCATATAGCAGAGCACCTCTGTTGCAATAGAGTCTGCTGGTTGAATCTCATCAGAGCACTGAATTATAGGGCTTTGACTATAGCAGTTCTCTTTATATTGCGGGTACTCATCAATCAGGGCTTAGGTATTGTTATCTATTTAGCCATTGTTGCTGCCGTTCTAATAAAGCGACATGTCGATTGGATAATTTTTCATACAACAGTAAGGATTTGATCTATAAATATCAGTATAACAATAACAATTATGATGAGATCTTTGGCCGTCAAAATACCTCACGCAAACTTACAAATAAGCTTGCATAATAAATGGAAGACAAACTTTGTTATCGCTGTCAATGAGGCAGGTGAGGCATTACTGTTAGAGAGAGTTTAACTGGAAAGTCATCTACGAGAACGACCTATGAATTAGTAGTGCCTTAAATATCAGGAAGAGAGTAAATCCAAACTTCTTCTTATTGTTCTAAAATTTCTCCATGTTTTAATTTCGAAGATTAGCTTTTTTAAATTCTATATCAGTTTGATATTCTTATGTTAGAGACAAGGATTGATTAATTTCAGCGAGTGGGAATTAAACTTAATTAATTTGTAAAATGCCAAAAGCGGAAGTTAAGATGATCGATCTGCCTCGATAACAAACCGGATAGAGACAGGCGCAAGGGCAACAGCAGTCCTTCACTCCTTCCTCAGATAAGAAAATAGAAAATAAAGTCAACCCATAAACCATATGAGATAGAAGTAGTTTGTAATTTCAGTTTAAAAATTGGATTAGGTTTAGAAGATAAATTTCAGACCAACCATTATCTAGCAAAGCTAGCTGCAATATGGCCAAGGCGATCCTCATTAACGTCTTAGCCTGAATAGTTTGCACCAAAGTCCTAACAGTTAACAACACATGGAGAAAACCGCATCAGTAGCTAGTCTTTTCACAAGGAACGCTCATTCATTTCGAAATAATTGATTTTTTACTCAATAGAAGTTACCTCATAGCAATTTAGTTTCCTAGTCTTATTTCAGTAAGGGCACCAACTAGAATTTTAGTAGTAAGTTCCTCACTAAGAAGGATAATTCCATTATCTTATATTTTTCTTAAGCAGGCGAGTTCTTCTCAGAACCAGTCGCAAATATCCAACTCGCTCTATCAGACGTAGCCACTTTAGTAAAGAACTGCCTTTCTTTACAAGCAGTAAAATAATTTTGCCACTCCCTAATAAGCCATATCTTAGCAGCAGTCTGCAACCAAGCAAATTAACATTTCTTCTAAAAAGTTAACACCACAAAGACATTCACTAAATCATTCACAGAATTACTAAAACACGAGCTAGAGTAATCCCAAGTACTAAGAAACCTCAGAGAGTGCTAATTCTAAGCTAACAGGCTCATAGTCATAGAGCCATCTCCTCCTGAAGAATATAATTGGCAAACTATAGTAGCCTTTTTCGAAGTTCGGAATTATGTCTCCATCTTAATCGCAATCGAATCTTAATACGCAGCCACCCCAAACCACTTAAGGAAATGATAGTTAATGCACTTATGAGAGGAACGCATCTCAAGCAGAAAATATCAGCAAGTACACATCAGTCATGGGACAGAGAAAGTCCAGCCTCAAGTAAATTCAGGAAGAAGAGAATCAGAAAAGTAAGAGAAAAGATCCAGGCGCAGAGATCATAGCAAAGATCATAGAGAGATCTGATAAAGAAACTGACATCAGAGTAGTTGATAACTATGAGGTAGACTTAATCTCACTCTCAAACTACAACTAAAACTTTGATTAAGAAGCTTTAATTGATATGCTTTTGATATCTAGAGAGTAGACCACTCGAACAATAACAACAGCTAGAATGAGGAAAGTAAGGATTTTAGCAATCACTTTGTGAATGAGGATAGCGCATCTCCTCCCCTCTACTTCACTCACCACAGAGGCTCTTCTAAGATAGGACTTAATCAGAACAACCTTCAAACTATCTCAGAAATGAATTAAGGTCAAGACAATAACAATATTTTCAAGACCAAACTTAAGAGATTAATATATAATTAATCTTATAATATTTTTCTAGAGTGTATGTGTAAGTAATGGTAACCATGTCCATCAATTATGTGTTTTATAATTGCAAAACTACTAGGCTTAATCTCCAAAGAACTATCAAGCTAATTTTGCTAGACCCAGCTTCTAGCTTCATTACTCCAATATAGAAAAGAACTGCTTCTCGCCCCAAGTCTATCATAGATAATCTAACTTGCTGAGTGAGAATGAAGAGGGAGGACCCTCTATGTCAGGGATGGATTCTCAACTCTTTGAAATAAATTAAAAGGAGCAGCTCAGTCCAAGCAGCCCAAGTAGCTGCGTTCAAAATTTTCCTTAGAAAAATAACTATCTCGACAATAATCTCAAGTCACCTTCTAAAAGAAAAATTGAAAAGACTTCAATAAACTTGCCTCTCAATAAGAAGAATGGAGCGAACAAAACCGTATTAACCTTCGAGTAGAAGAGCTCTGACAAGCCTACTCATTACCACTTCAAACCTTACTAGACTCAAGCTAGAGGAACGCCATCTTTATCTTAAACTTTCCCTCATCCGATTAATGCTTCATAATTCCAACCTGCCTTTTCATTCCTAAACTAGGACACAAATTCTAACTACCCTCTCAGCGAAAACTAGTTTATTTATGAGGGCATTTAATTTCTATTGACTTAGTTTTAAGTAGGTTAGAACGTTTTTAGGAGTGGGAATTAGGCAATGGATTAGATAGTCGAGACTATCTATGACTCTCTTGATAAGCTAAGAAGTTATCTATTAATCTCAATCAGCGAGCAGGAAGCTAAAATGAGAACTGAATACGAAGAGAAGTTTCACAGAATCAATCTTCGCCTCTAGGAATTAGAAATCAGTGCTCTTAAATTTAAATTTAGAGAATTATCATTTCTTATTTATCTTGGTAATGGGATGAAACTTCACTCATAAGACACCTTTAATGAATTAGATAAGCAGCCCACTTTCAACATCCAAACGCACTCACAGTAAAAGAAAATAAGATCTTTCTTTTTTAATTAAGTATTAGATGCAGCTAATTAATAACTAGTAGTAGAATGAAGACAAGAGGGATCATCAGGATCAGGCATCTGACAATTCTCGAAGGGTTGACCACTAGAACTGGCAAAATGAAACCCTTTCCCCAACTCCCAGGATATTACTCACCATGTATGTTTTTTACCAATCCGATTGATAATTCGCTCTCATCGCATTTCATATCAAGTGGCTCTAAGAAAAAGGCGAAGGTTAACAACTATATGATGACTAATAAGGCCAACTAAAATATCAACAATGTGCTGGGTAGTTTTGGCATAACAGATACTAAGTATGACTTACAGGAGGCGTTTTAGAAGTAAAGACATAATAGATAACCTGAGATCACGCCAAGACACAAAAATAGTATAAGAGGTGTGATATTTATAAATAAAATGGGAGCTAAAATAGGACATCTCAAATTTCAAGCCAGAAAAGCTTAGCCAAATTCAGTGCACACGATCTTACTGGCACTAATTAAGATGCTGTATCTTCCAATTTATAATAATTTCATGACTTATCTTTTTACAAATTCGAAGATAAGGAAATAAACCTCCATGCAAAACGATTCTAAAAAAAGGAATTAGAGAACAGCTGGTAATTAGCAGCACTCTAGCATCTCTAATAGACTCAGCGTAACCACACTTTAATGAGAAATAAATTTATTGATCTTCGAGGTTAAGGCTCGATTATTTCTCTTAAGTCAAGCCAATCTCAGGTGCCTCTATTCTCCAATTTACAGCATACTCAAGACCTAAGCTACAAAAATGGGTTGCTTCACTAACACAAAGCCTAGGTATCTACTATAACTCAGTAGAATCAGTAGTCGAGCAGTCAGTTGCTGAGTGTTGACCTGCATTCTCCACATCAAAAGACTAAATCTGGAAACATCCAAGTTCACTCATACCTTAATAAGATTTTCTTTTTTTACCAGCAGAAGAAACAGCGAATGAGCTCAACAAGTAACAGTAAAAACAGATCTGATATATGTCTCAACAGGATCCTAGACTTTGAATAGGCCTGTGAGAAAAATCGCTCTAAATCCAAGGACAAAGGCTCTAAATCTAGATAGGGTGGCTAGAGCAAGTCCCCTCATCACACTTCAAACTAAGACCACACTGCTAATTCTCAACAGTCACACACTTTGTTTCTATAGACACAATAATATTTGTTCTTGTTTCAAAGAACAGCCTCCAGGTAAACTAACTTACTTCAATTTGCTTTTTATTTAAAGCAGCGACAGTAAATCTTAGATAAAGGTATCTCGCAAGCAAAAACCGTAAAACTAAGCGCACCTCACTCAGAAATAGATTTCAGAAAAAATCCATCAGGAATTTTTCAAAAGTAGGCAGCACTCGAATTCCTCCAAGAAAGAGAAGAAAGCTCAGAAGCATAAGCAACTGAACGCTGATATCACGCAAATACTGAGTCTCTCAAACAAGATCAAATTTGAAAACCGAGTTGATCCAAATCAGTTTTTTTATATCTATTCATACTTTGTACTACATGATTCTTAAGAGAAAGAGTAGTAGTGTCAAGAAATCATTTAGGTGAACTTAAATACTACTACTGCTCACTTGGATCATCATTTATTTTATCATGATCAAATTGCTGAAAGCTCTTCTCAAAGCATTATATTTTTTATCTTTTTTTGACAAGCATTAATTTCTTAACAGATAAGTCTACTATTAAAAAACAGTAATAAATATCAAGCCCACATTGAACTTCTCCTCCTAGAGCCGTAATAAATCTTAAAAAATCTTCTATTCTATAGTAGTAAAACCAGGAATAGTAATTTTAATTTTTCAATAGTCTAAAGTTCAAAATACTACTCCCTAATTAAATGGCAAGTAAAGCAGAAATGAGCAGAAAATTCAGCAATCTCCTCCAAACTGCAAACATGACTTTAATTTTATAATGAGGGCTCGACTGGAAAGGTCATAAATTTAGAAAGAGTCATTACTCAGTCTTCTTTTTCTATTCAAGATTACCAATTTACAATTAAAATATAGCAGAGAATTTAATACAATCAACTATTGGTTAAATTTTAAAGCAGCGAGTTTTTAAAATCGCAAATAATGGATTATATATTTTGAGATGGAAAATTAAAGGAGATAAACTGCTCACCTCTTCTGACTTTTCATTAATCTTTTTTTGCATTGCTTTAACTCTCTAATTAATTCTCAACTCTACTTTAAAAAAGATTAGTAAGTTGATAACGACGATTGCACCTTTTAAGAATAGAGTGCACACAGAGAGAATGAAGCATCTATGTCTAACTTGAAGGAAGTGAATGTGATCAGCAATAGTTACAATTTAAATTATAAATTACAATTTGAAACCTCACTCAAATACACAACAAGATAGAGAGCGACTTGATAAGCAGCTTCCAAGACACATTAAGAACAAATAATCCATTTCTAGCCTCTTTTTAAATCCTCAAGTTACTTAGGAAACAGCAATTAAGAAGAATAAAAGAGCGATGCGAGTTTCATAACTGTGAAGTCTCATCAGTCTGGCACAATTCAGCAACCTGCTATGGTCACGGACACCTCACCTTAATTTTTTAATCTGTGAGTCCGATGGTTCAAATGCACAGATAGAATCCAGACCAGTTCTCAGAAATTCTACAAGAATCCAGGCCACTTATTCATCAAAGGATTCAACATCAGATTTTCCAAAATCAAAAGTACGCCTTCAAGCAAAGTGTGATCAGTGCTTATCACCCAGAAATAATTTGATCGTTAATTATAATGTGTATTTAGAAGACGACCTAAATGTGAAGAGAAGCTAGCTGATGAGTTAAAGATTTTGCAGCTCCAAAGAGGATTAGAGTGAGAACATAAGTATCTCTAAAATTTCTGATCCATAGTAACACCAGTAGCTTAAAATTTCATTTTTTACTTTAGCTCTAGCAGGTCAGAGAGTTCCTGAACAATTTTAACTAAGAATACGAATAGGGTTAGACAAACGAAAGAAGCTGCTATTTTATTTTGCTTTATTTGGGCTCCAATTCAAATCAAAATTCTCCGCGCTCCTCATAGCAGCGTATAAATTTTAACAAGAACAGTTCCCTTCTCTATACTGGATAGTCTCAGCACCTAGCAGATATGGATTTAGAGGTGAGGCATCTCAATATGGGCAGCAGTGCAAAATTAATTTTCCATTTAGTGTGAAGTTGCTGGAAACTCCTCTCGGAGATGACGAGCAGAGTTTGCTTATGAGAATAGACTCTGACAGGATGAAGAGATCCTAAAATTCTAATATGAAATTATCATCTCCAAAGGCAAATACTGCACTAGATAATCTGTCAAACAGAGACAGCGACTCCTACCAAAGAGGGAATAGACCCTCTTAGTCGAATATGAAGGAAAGAGAATTCAGTGGAGCTAAGTCTGCCTCTAAGTCCATTATCTTTAAGAGACCAAGTCTCTAGAGTCCGCAGCTATCTGCCAAAGGAGGCGACGAATTTCAAATGTGGAGGGAGAGAAGCAGAGGAAGCAGCTCCTCTAAAAGAAATTACACTTTTAATGATATTTAAATGTAATGCGAATCAAGAGATTCTAAAATGACGAGAATGATGATGGTTCATTAAATGAATGAAATCGCATGACTTCAGGTGCTAAGTAAATGGCCTTAATTATCCTTTTATTTTGAAACTTATTTAACAGAATTTAGAATTTCCTTGATTTTAATTGCTTCATAATTTTTATAGTTGCGTAAATTATACTTTCATAATAAATTAGAGTTTAATTCATATATTAGTAGTGAGAGCAATTTTTGTTATTTTTTATATTGAAATATTTTTTAGTCGAGATATTATTTATGCTCTGTGGACTTATTCCTTAATTACTTTCAAAAGACTATAAATATTTCAATGTTTATCAACTTTTTTTTCTGAAAGAGACAAATATTAACAACAATATAAAATCATTTTCTTATCTTTTAAATTGAGCTTTGAGCTTTGTGGTGCGGCTCTCTGTAGGAGATTACACACTGGTGAATTGCCTGTATCTAAGCTTGCTCCTCATCAACTTGAATGTTGTCCCCTGAAATCTGCAAACTAACCTCCTACTCTTGCTCCACCCTCCCTTAGTCTTTTCTCTGGTTGGAGAAGCCCATCGCTGACAAGTCATTGAGTCCAGAGAGAAACGAATTGCTGTTGAAGTTGTTATTGAGTTGCTGGTTTTTATTGTTGATGCTTCTGTTCAGCTGGTTCGAGAGGTTGTTGTTCAGTTGCTCTACCTGCAAATTCAAATCCTCTAGGTCCGCATCCACCTCCTAAAAGAAGGCTTGCTGACTCTAGATTGGGCCCAAGAGGTCCCCATGAAACATTTCCCCATCCTCTTCTTCCTCCACTCCCTAGATCCTCGCAACATCGAAGTCGTTGGAGATGAAAAGGTATTATAAGGAGGTGAAGAGTAAAAGAAAAGTAGGCTGAAATAGGTGCTAAAGTTTGTATTAATTTTGAAAATTAGTCGGAAATAATCATCAAATATATAGCAAAGCTAGAAATGAAAGCACTGGAACAACTGGGGTGAGGAGATTCCAGAGTGCTGTGCAAGCTACAGAGACTCTCCCATAAAAACCGGACATGGAATTTCCACATATTGTGGCTTCATAGTAGTGCAAGTAGAAGCAGCAACTATTGGTGCAGGTGTCGCGACTGTAGGGGCATCTAACAGTAGTACTTCCAGAGCCAGAGCCGCCAATTAAGTCAAGAATCTTGTTAAAGACGTCAACTACTCCCTCAAAAACATCTAAACCAAGAGCATTCGTAATTTGCAAGTCTCCTACTTCTTCTTGAGTAGTGTTTGGTTTGTTTTAGGGGCCACAAGTCATAGTGAAAGTAATATTTCCTTGTCTTTGGCCTTCTTCGTATTCCTGGATGTGGGTCTCTGATAAGCACTAGGATACTTTTGAAAGGAGAGGGTATCCAGTTTCAAACACACAGCAGTACTAGAGATTTTTGCAATCAGTGCTCTGTGAGCAAAGATTTTCGATGGTAGCCTCAAAAGAAAATGGAAAAAGGCCAACTACCATTAAGATCAAGAACAAGAAGAACGGCTGATTTTTCATTCCCACTCACTTTGGATTCTTCTAAATGTCTCAAAAACTTAATTATTACCAAATTTCGATTTGCCTTAAATTGTCCTTGATTAATATTTTATAAAGGAATAAAAGGAGAGTCTTCAGTCTCTCATGCAATCAATATATTAAGGATAAGTCAAATTTCATGTCCTACCTCTCCTATCAAATGGTGAGTGAGATTCCAATCCAACAAGCTTAATTGGGAACGATTCAAAATTCTTTAAAGTTAGCAGAAGGTTGTTCTTTCATTGTATACACATATTTAGAAGAGTATATTTGATAATCCTCTTTAAAATATTATACTTCCCCTCAATTTTAGTTCATTTAAGATATACCATCCTCTAAATTTTGAATATTTTTTTATCATTTTTATTTTTATCACCTCTATTTATAATTCAATCGTTTTCAAATCCTCCAATAAGGGTTGCTGACTCTAGATTGGGCCCAAGAGGTCCCCCTGAAACATTTCCCCATCCTCTTCTTCCTCAGCTCCCTCGATCCGCGCAACATCGAAGTCGTTGGAGATGTTGTTAATGTTCGATTACCTCTAATTTAAAGGGTTAGGGCCGAGGCCGTTTCTTTGAGAGGATCTTATCTGGTAATTAATTCCATTGTTGGCTGTTCCTTCTTCCCCTGGGAGGGAGGCTCTCAAGGATTGATTATCTACTTAGAGGTCCTAGTTTCCTCTTTGCTAGTTCCTTCCCTGGTAAGGTAGAATATGTTGCTGATTGTTAGCTCTAAAAATATAATCATAGCTCTTTCATCAAAGTCCTGGCTGTTATCATTAGAGAGGATGTCACCTCTTCTTATTGGAGATGCGTTTTCTCTCTAAGGACTCAAGGAAAGTGAAAATGATTGATTACTTTATTAAAGTTGATCCTGTCGCCTATTCCTGTTCTCTCCGTCTAAATTAATCTTGTACCTAATATATACCATTTTTAATTGTCTTCTTCTAATTCTCCATGGTCGTCATCTCCCTCTATCAAACCTCTGGCCATACTTTGATGGCCTAATTCCTTAGCTCTGCTATCCAATTTGGCTAAAGCGCTACTGTTGAGACCACCTGAGCTGCTGTTCTAGTTTCTAAGTCTGCTGGTGGGTTTGAGGAACTCCCTGGGGAAAAAGTTCTTGTTATCTAGAGTCACCAAGGGCTGGTTTTTCTTGACCACGTTGGGTCTGAAGCAAGCAGGCATGCAGGATACGTTCTATCTCACATTCACGCACAGCACTGTCTTCCCAGATTAGAAGACTATGTGCTGATTGCTGAACTGCTATAAATTGAAAACATGAAAGCATTATATTCATCTAGTGAGTAAGGAGAATTGGATACTGCACCTTCGATAAAAATTTAAATTGCTTTATTAAAACCTAAACTAGGGTGCCAAATTTGGAACTGAAATCCTCCAAGATGTAGTCACCAGCTGCAGATCGCTTTATCGTGGCGTGGCATCTGCTGACTGATATGTCATCAGGAATTCTGATGTCACTCTCCTAGCCTCTCCCAATTTTAATGAGTGGCTTATTCTCAGTGTTGAGAATGTAAAAGACCTTCTGCTACTGGGAAGTCAAGGACTCAAAGATTATGAAGTCTCTCTGGGGCTTGTCTATCTCCACAATATCCACTATCTTGTTGTTGTGAGTGATTTAGAAGGGGAAAACTTGCTTGCAGAGTTCACAGTCTAGCTTCTTAAATTTAATCACCACCTGGTTTCTGTGGATCTTCATTGTCCTCTTTGTCTCTAGCCATTCCTTAAGGCATTTCAAATGATCTATAAAAATGAAAAAATGACAAATTAAAGTTCATAATGAATGCAGGAGATAGTTCCAATGCATTTACAGGGAGAGATTAGTGGGTTATAGTCCTTTCCCTTTTTATGGCCCTCGTCCGAGCCCCAGCAGATTCTGCATTGAGGAGTATTAGCAGACTCGCTTTTTATCTCCATCGACTCATTCAACTTCCTTGTCTGTCGTTTTAAAATAATGATAATATAATTATCATATACAGTAATGGCTATGAAATTAATTTTCTGTTAGAAGAATCCTTCGGAAATAAATCTCCTCCACTAATCTCAAACTGCTAATTGGAAAAATTGAAACCTCTTTTATTTTGCTGTCTAGCTTGATCATCGTTCTTTTCATTTAGGTCTATCTCGTTTATGTCAACTGCAGACTGCCCGAATTCATCTTAAGTTACTCTCCTCTAATACATATCCCAATATAAGATAAAGTATGTTGAGTTTTAAAACTAAGTGATGCTGTTCCTAATTGGATTCTAGGAAGGTGAGGCATTATTATTTTATTAGTTCTGAATTGGCTAGCCACCCTGTCCCATGTAGATTGTGCTTCCATTTGGGTCATCATTCACCTGACTCCTCTCCTATTATTGGTGCTAGTTTTATTATTGCTCCTGCTCTTAAAAGATATATAATTTTTAATAATACTACTCTTCCTCATGATAGTCGATGTCCCTCACTCGAAGTCTCACCCTTCCAAACTTGACTATATCATTTACAAAAGTCTAAAATGCAACTTCTTTATTTTTTGGTGAATTTTTCTGCAATCTGTAGCCTTTTATTGAATTAGGCCTGCTCTGGAAGTGTTTGACCACCACCCACAGCTTCTCTTCCTAGTTCTGATAAACCTCAGCCAGATCCACTTGCCGCTTGTGATAGATCCAATATCCACCTACGCACGAAAAGGAATTATAAATTATATAAACCAGTATGGGAAGATACACAAATAAATAATAGCAGGCATGAAGGATGATGAACAAGAAGAATAATTTAGTTTACCATTTCTATAGAGAAAGCGAGCGAGCTGGGTCTTTTATGTATCAGGGGCTGTGTCTGACTTTGAATGATGCTCGCGTACTCCTTCCACCTCAATCCAAAAATAAATTCATTATCAGAATATGCATTAGCTTTTATTTGAATGACATCCTTCTCAACTTCCCAACGCAGCAGTTTCACTAAGGTAAAATATTCACTTCATTTGTAATTAGACTTCGATAGCTCAACTTAGTGAGCAATAATAATTCCAATTTTAATAAGAATTGATAGACTTTTTTACAATGATGGATTTAGCTATTGTGATGAATAAATTTGGTATGCACTTTACACATTTTACAAATCCACACTTGCATTTAAGGATTTAAATCCAGAAAATTAGAAAGAATAGAAAATATTTTGGGAGTACTTACAATTTCCCTGTTCTTTAATGGTCTTTCTGAGGATGTTTTTGGATTCGTAATCAAACAACCCGAAAGAGTTCTTGTTCCACGATTTAGCATTTATTATCAAACTTTACAATATTTCATAAAGCCAAATATGTCTTACTATAATTTCATTTTTGAAATGAGAATTTTTTATTTTACTAAGGCAAGTTAGAGGCTTGGGGAGAACTAGATCTGATGGACTAGTGGTGATGGTGTGCAGCCGTATTTTATCTATCCGAGCTAGAGCGCTGGCTGTCTGAGTCGTAGCTCTTTCTGCGCTTATCAGTGGCAGCTGACTATGTTTAAGTGGAGGGTTTGTTTCCCATTTTGAACTATGATGGAATCAATTATTTAAATAGGCCAATAACTTATCTATCTCTTATTCATAGATCAATAATCACTCCCTAATAGAAATATCTAAATCCAATGTTCTCATTAAAAATTGAGATCGAAGTGAAGAAGAACATATTAATTAATCATGATTAAAATAGATTAGAAAGAAGCTGCTTCTTTTTAGAGGAAAGGAGGTGACTCTTGAGCTGCTCTTGGATTATTCCAGAGTTGAAACTCCTCTTAATAAAAGGCTTTTCTTTAAATTGAAAAAAGTATAATTGAATATTTCATTTTAATTATAATAATTTTCAGTGTGATGAGAGCCAATAGGGCCTTAGAAAGATTTCTCTTGGATTGCCTAAGCAATAAACGAGCGCTTAAAGCGCTAACTTGTTTGGAATGGAGAGTTACTCCCTCCATTCAGTCTGGTTGCGCTGCTCTCAGTTGGCTTTGCATTGAGAGTTTAATTTCTGCTATTTGAAATGCCGAAGCTGCTATCTATCAAATAAAATGATAAAGCATCTGAGACGTTGTAGGAGCCTGGTCCTAAGTTCTGCTGGTAGTTGGAAGTAGAGGGCTTCAAAGTTAAAAGCATCTCTGGGTTCTCCTAGTCAAATTATATTCAAAATACACTTTTTTTTAATTATTTAAGCTTAAAATGGTAAATTAATTCAAAGATGATAATTTAAAAATATTTTTAAAAAATAAATTAGATAGCTCTCTTGGCGCCAATCTAGGAGCTAAGTGCTTTAGTTGAAACAAGATAAGTGTTTCCCTTGTTGTGTGGTCCTAAAATAGGACACTGATTGTTTCCCAAAAGAGAATAATTAATTATCTCATAGATTTATAATAAAATTCATTTTAATTAAAATAAATCATTCTAGATATGCCCATAAGATAGTTTTTATTAAGAAGCAAGTTTCTTAAAGTATAACAAATGCTTTAAAGTTAGTTACAAAAACAATTTATTTAATAAAGACTGAAGATTACTAAAAAGCATTTATTTTTTCTCACTTAAAGATCTACTCTTAATTTTAAATTGATATCTCTCATAATAAAAATACTGCACCTTTTAATGTTTAAACCGAGGTGATTGAGTGCCATTAAAAGGTTTGATAGGGGCCTACTCAAAACTGGCCTCTTTAACTTTATTAAGTAGGTTTATTTTCAAGGAATCGTGCTCCTGTAATTTTTACTAGGATTCAAAGAGCCCAGCCTCTGCCCTGCTTATCATTTCCTCTTTCTTTGGATCAACATAAGTCTGATTATTTACAATAGCAAAAATAACATATGTGTAATTATAATTCCTAGTTGTCTTACTTTTGAAAATGCTAGACTCCTTTAACTCAGATCGAATAAGCTCTTCTTTTAAGCTGTCCATCAACTTCTGAGCCTGCAGATCTTAC
>JAJKFJ010007573.1:0-16374 GCA_027382625.1 Tetmemena sp. SeJ-2015
TATTTATTTATTTCTAGTTATATGATCCCCTTAATCAATTATAATTCTAAATTAAGATGCAGTAGTAGCAGCAACCATAGTAGAGTAAGTCAACTTTATTCTTCAGAAGTCAATCTTCACGGAAACTAGCTACTCAAACTGAGATGATAAAGATTGGGAGCATTGTCTAACTATTTGATTTTAGAGAGAACAAGAATCGTGCAAGTTTCAGCAGGCCACGCTTCTGATGCACCAAGGGTAAGTTGATTTCCAGCTTGCCTCAAACCTTAAACTCATCTCACGTTTTTAGATGCTGACGGAGAACCATTCAGAGGAACAGCCCATCATCGTGATGGTCAAGAGATCTTATTGCTGCTGTTGCTGCGACTTGAAGTTCGACATCCCTGCTGGACTCACCACACTGGAGGAACACTGCGGCAAGAGTACAGGTATAATGAGGCCAGGTGCCCACTGGTGCTACTGCTGTTGCAAGAGAGTTGCTTGCATGCTCACCAGAGCCATAGTCAATTACGATGCCCCTGTAAGTACTAGTGGTCACAGATATAAGAGATAATGAAACTGCCTGTTCTTCATATCTCAAAATTGGAGAAGCCAATTTTTACTCTATATGTATAGATCCACAATTGCCCAACCAAGGACAACGCTTACATCTCAGTAGACTTGTATTTCTCTTTCAGAATGCCAACTCAGGTGGCTGAAGTGAAGAACTTTGTTTACAAATTGGGAGCTTCCAGGTTTGATGAGCTCCTCTACTCAGAGATCGATGAGAACATCCGTACCTTCATTAACGGCATCTGGCTTTCTCAGGTGTTTGATCTTAAAGGAGAGATGGCAAATAAGATGATTCTCTATTCAAATTCTTGTATTACATGTGATTCAGGAGCTGAACTCAAAGTTCGCCCAGTTTGGAGTGGCATTTGAAAACTGCAACGTGAAGGGAGTGCATGTGAATCAGCAGCTTACTCAAGCACTAGAGGAGAAGACAAAGCTCAAGTACACCTTGGCCAATCATATCAAAGAATATGAAAACTAGAAGCTCACACTCGAAAATCATGAGAATTAGGAACTCACAGATCTCAAGAGAGAGAATGAAAGAAAGATGGCAGACCTAAGAGCACAAATAGAAAGAGCAAAGGTCGAGCAGGAGCAACTGCGTATGTAAGCTAACACTACATAGGAAGTGGCAATCGTCAAGGCCGAGGAAGTCGGGTCAGTACTTATCACCTAGGTAGAGGGAGAGAAGTCTATCGCCGAATCTAAGATCAAGGCGCAAGTTATTGATATCATCAACAAAGCAAAAGCAAGTGCAAACTCTTTATAAGTATGCTAGAAAGTTAGAGTGTGAAATTATTTACTCTGAGATAAGGTAAAATGAGCAGAGAGCTCAGGTTATGAACATCGAGGCTGAGGCTAAGTTGCAAGCAACAAGGGCTAAATATGCAGCCTTGGTAGAGGAAGGAAAGTCTGAGTTGAAGAATCTGGAGGCCTTCGAGGCCCTTCGCCGTCACAACTATGAGATTAGCAAGGCTAAGGCCTATGGAGAACTAGCTCAGCAACAGCACAACATAGTGTTCAGTGGCAAGGCTGGAGATGCACTCATCAGCCAAGCTTTGGATTTAGGAGATGGGTCCTCCAATCAGAAGAACAAGCAGTGAAAGGAGATACTTTAATCTCTAAGATAGAGCTCTTTCTATATATAGTGGAGGTTACAGGATTCACTGCTTGAGGGGATAGAATTTATTAGATTTAATCTTAAAATTATATAAAACTTTGAAATTCACTTTCTCATCTCTACTTTCTTGCCTGTACACTTTTAAATTGTAAGGAGAGTGTTGGATTATAAATCTAATAAAATGTCTCGACAAGTTCATCACGGTCAGCCAGCGACAGCAAACACAGGCTCTCTAACTCCCGATCAGCGCTCTCTTCTGGAAGAGCAGAAGGAATACGCCAAGATTCACAAGGCGAACATGTGCATGGCCTTCTTCTACTTCTTCACTTATGGATTTCTTTTACTGATGGTACTTGCATGGTACCTCACACCTCAAGCGCCTAAGGTTCTCTAGGAGGAGGATAATTTACCCAACCTAGGGACTGTGTTCAGTGGCATGATCAAGGGCTTCAATCAGAAATA
This sequence comes from Tetmemena sp. SeJ-2015, assembly GCA_027382625.1. NCBI lineage: Eukaryota > Ciliophora > Spirotrichea > Sporadotrichida > Oxytrichidae > Tetmemena > Tetmemena sp. SeJ-2015. The sequence continues at coordinate 2,135 of JAJKFJ010007573.1, forward strand.
TAAAGTTGCTTCTTATAGTTCATTTGAAATTTAGTTGAATACCAAACCAGTAACAGATAGCTTTGAAGGGGAGAATCAGAAGGATGGGCTTGGCTTACTACTATGATCACACTTATGGGAATAGCAACTTAACAAATATTGAATAATTAAAACACTCATCTGCAAGCAAGAGTTTCTTTCAAAGCATGAGGTGGAATTGAGATGGGTGATATTGGTAATTCATTTGAGGAAAATTTATGACTCAATTATTTTCGAATCTATTCTATGATAAGGTTGTGATTAGCTCATTTTGAAATCTTTTTAATTAAAATATTTGGTAAATTTGATTTGCAATGGAGAAGGTTATCACTTAGATGAGCAGCTCAGCAGGTAAACATTAATTTGAGCTATGCCTAACTTGCAACTCAAATAGACTATAGAGATAAGCAGCTGAAATGTCTCTACTACGCTTCCCACTATTTAAAACTTTCAATATATCTATACTAATTAGAGATAGTTTATTTGAAGTGGCACTTGCATAACCTAGTAGACGGCCAAGATTCGAAAGCTTTGAAGTTCCTAAGATTAGCAGGTAAGACTCAATAGTGTTTCTTTTAAGTTTGCTAATGGAATCCTAAATTGGTCTTTGAAGCTAGAATTAGTTTATAACTTAATATACTGTTTTAGAAAGTCTATTCAAGGCTAGACAGTATTTGAGGCTGTTTAAGTTCCTCTAAAGTTTCAAGGAAGCTTTTACAAATTTATTGCATTCTCCTCCGCCCACCCACCAAAAGATAAATATCACAGAGAAAAATTCACTCTAACTTAAAAAGTCATATTTGGAAGGATATCAAAACTTTTTAATTAATCTTTTTTGCCAAAAGGTGTACAAGGAATCTGAGCAGCACGCATAATTGCATTTGCAAAAATCCAAGAGTATACCTGCTTAAGTTAGTCACCTGCCTGGAGTTCCCTCCCCTAAGAATAAGAAGATAGGGCTCCTCAATATCCTCAAAGCCGCATCTTGCTTATTCGATGGCATCTACACACTCTTTGACAATCTAGAGATTCTCTCATTCCATTTCCTAACTCAAAGAGAAACTATGAATTCCAATCAATAATTGGGTTCTCAGAATAACAACAAAGATATACTTAAATCAGACATTAATCTCAGAGCACTGTATCTATTAGGAGCCTCAAAGTCTCTCGCTCTTGGTCGCTTATCAGCTTGGGCTTGGCTTATAAAACAGCTATTGAATCTAGTTTGGCAGACCCTCCAATCAATTCAGTTTTCAATCAAGGAAGAGAAGCTTAAAAAATTTCACAACTTAATTATATCACATTTTTTATAGCTGTTGAGGAAGCTAAAGCGATTCAACGAAAGTAACAGCAGCTCTCAAGAAACTTAGAACTCCCACTATGAAGTCCAGAATCTATATTTGCAAAAACTAGCACGAAGTAATCTTCTCAAAGTCAAACTCTCATTGCAGCTAGTTAAAACGATAGCGGATTTGTTAATAGCAATTCAAGTAACAGGGCTTACCAAGAAATGGTTTGTGTAAGAGTTCAGTGACTCAATGCTCGGAATAGCTGGAGTAACTAGCGCTTTAATTCAGCTGTGGACTCATCACAATAAAAGTTTATGAATCACAAGCAACTGATAAAGTTCTAGCAAATTTAAAATGGATGGAGTATTTATATTAGAGTGAAGGAGCATTTATTCGACTTAATTTCAATAAGAAGATTACTTTTAAGTTAAAGAGTTTAAGTTTAAGAAATTACAGTTTCACACATATTTAACTTCAACTTGGCTTAAATATCCTGCCTACTCCTCCTGAAACGCAGCAACCTGCGTTTTTCTTCTTTTTCTTATTTTCCTTTTCAAAATAATTGATAAAGTATTAGTTTGCACGATTTATTTTCCTGCTTCAACTTATCAGCTGTCTGCTCTTCATCCTTTCTAGAACTGACTGGTGTATTTCCTGCAGTCTTGCTCTGGTAATTAGACTCTGTGTAGTCTTTAGAGTTCCTGCTAAAGCAGCCATTTGAACTGCTGCCACCTCCTTATCTTCTATTCATGGGTTTAAGAGTTCGCTGCATCTGACTTCCCTTAAATCAATTTATCAACATACGAGCATGCTAAAAGATTGCACTCTTAGGTTTATCAGAGAGTTAGCTGGAGGATAGTTATGGACTGAGGAAGTCCTCCTTATTTTAGCCAAAGAGGTATCTCTCAGGTCTTTTCAACTGCTAAGTTTTCTGCATTAATTGGTCACCTTCAGCATCCCTTAAATATACTATACTCTCAAACGAATGCAGCATCACTATTCCTTATTTAAAGATCCTAAAAATTTATTCCTTAAGCATTTTCTTATTTGCTAATAATCATGACTTTGATCTGATTGAGGGAGTTTAAAGAATTCTCATCAAAGTGTTGCTTGCTCCTTCCTCTGTTCGCTCTAATTTCTCTTCCTAACTTACTTTCCTCATAACCGAACTAGTCATACTTCTCAAAATAAATTTATTGTTTATAGACCATTTAACTAAGTTCACAATCTCAAAGTCCAAGTCTCGATTGGAGTTGTTGTGCAAAATCTTTGAGATGAGTTGGTTGCTGCTTTCATTTAGCCCAAATATATCATCATCCCTCTTTGATAAGATACAATTTATAAGGATAAAGTATTTCCCTCTTTGCCTAAATGACTCTCTTTCCAGTGGGAGGCTTGCGATTCACATCCTTAGATTAAATTAAAATTCATATTAATTTATTTTTAAGATTTGACTCCCTAGGATTGATAAGGGGCCGCACCTGCTCCCAAATGTAAAGTTTACATTTACCCTTCATCATCCTCGTTATAGTCTAAGTTTTGCAGAAAAGAGAAGGTCTTCTTCAAGTTCAAGGCCTTCTTATCAGTAACACCAGATCTAGATTTTGCGTCTGCTCCTTCCTCATTTCTAAAATTAAAGATAAAAGATAGTCTACCCTTGAGGAGATTAGTTGAGAGATTCAGGCCGTCAGACTTTAGACCCTTGGAGAAGATACTACCTGAAGATTTATCTTACCCTTGCTTATTCTCTCTCCCAATCTCAAGCAGTCTTTACTTTCCAAAGGAGAGGTTTGAGTTCGCCAATTTAATTGCAGAGATTATTTATTGCTGCAAACTTGGACTCAGCTGATTGAAGCTAACTATTTATTGTGACTCATTTGAGTCCATAGGAGAAGGAGCATCCTTTGAAGATTGGGTCTTATTCTATTAAGGCACTGGCTTTACATTTTTATCATTGGCTACCACAGCTGGCTTTAAGTTCTAAGTCTCGTGTTTCAGTTTATATTGAGTAAGAATATAAAGTATAACATATAGTAGTTTCAGTTGTAGCATGATACTTTAAATGCTCTAAAAACTTCCACTCAATTTTTATTCTTAGTCAATTATAATGCTAAGCTAACTCTCCTCAAGGAATCTGATAACTTCATAGAGAACTTCATTCTGCTTGGCTTTGAGTTGCACTATCAGTCTCGCCTGCACCAACATCTCATACTATTTGTTCTTCTCCTTGTTTAGTTAGGCTAAAGAGAATTCTAAGTCTTGAATCGACTCATGCAGTTCCTTGCTCGACTGCTTCAAGTACATCCACAAAAGCAAATTGCCAGTCTCTCGGTTCAAACTTTCAAAATTCTTGTTCTCTATAGAGTTGCAAAAATGAATGAGGTGCTTACGAGTAGCGAGCTTGTACTTTTGCTTGAATTCTTGCAGCTGGCTGATGATATCAGCGTCTATCAAATCGATTGAGTAGTTCTTCAGCTCGCCTAAAAGGATCTGATACCTCTTAATCACTAACTAACAATAGAGATTAGAAGTGGATGCTATAAGATAGTTACTTTGAATTAGGCCCAAGAGAGAACTCGGTAATGAAGATTTTAATTATGAAATACGAAATAAGTTTAAATGAAGCATAGTGAGAAGGCATTTGCCGAAGTCCATCAGTAAATCACAGGGAGTATCTATAGCGATAATATTCTAAGAGTGGTCCTCTGTAAAAGCAGTGAGTTTCTGCACACACATGGCTGAGAGTTCATCAAGTTGAGTGTTGGCCTTATAGTACTGCTCCTCTTTAACCTCCTTCTACTTTTTGAGTTGCTTGTAGCTGCTGTTGTATTACTCCGACCAAGAATTGTTTTACAAGATTGTTAACTTGTTCTAAAAATGAGCTTAAGAAAATGAAAGAGGCAAGAAATGAGCTTAGAAATAAGAACTAAATTAACCTGAAAAAATTTAACTAAATATCATGCTCTGTTAATGAAATATTCTTACATCTTCAAGTTGCTTGAGTGCCTTGGCTAGATATCATTTGAGTTTGAGATTAACTTTCTTCAATTTCTCTGATAAGAATACATTAGTGTTGAGTAAAAGAGAATAAATATTATTTTGAGATTTTTAAAATGAGACATTATTTGATTACCTATGTCATTTTCATTTTTATTAGACTGTTGATGTTGCTGGTCGGTTAGTTTGCTCTATGGTTATAAATCCTGGGGAGAGGTGATGCTCGCTTAGCTCTATAATCTTATCATTAAAATGAATGAATGAAGCATAAATATATTCATTTTGAGTTTTATCTTAGTTAACGACATTCACAAAATAAGAGCACAATAAATCATCATTTTTGAAAATAATTTAGATTTTATGTAAGTGTTACCTCTTTTTACTTTATCATTTTACTCATTTTAAATATATTGAAATAATCTTCTTCTCATTGCAACTTACTTACTAAGTGGAGCTGGTTTGTGAGTATGAAATATTGAGAAAATAAATTTAAAGCTTGTTTCTTGTTATTCTTCTTCTTCATTTAATTATTATTGCAGCTATAACTAGATGAGGTTTTCAAACTGAACTCAAAGATCCATAATAGTATAGACACAAGTCCATGACACAAGTCCAAATGTGAAGATAGTTAGGCAAGGATTATATATATTAAGGGGAGGGGAAAATATGAGAACTATTTCAAGACATTCTTTCTTCATAGTGAGAGGAGTTAGCTGCGGTAGCCCTCCTTCCCTGGCCTCTCGTCTTGATCGTACCTTTATTCTTTAAGTTCACTCTTCTCTCCTTTGAATGAACTTTAAGTGCAATAAATTAAGGAAAATATGTATGCAAGTTACATCTTAGACTAAAGATTATTATATAACTTTAGAGACATAATCAGAGCGAGAAAGTCTAGCCTAGGGAGTGCTTGAATCCTAAGATCTCCTGTTGGGACGTCTTTCAGAGTCGCGACTTTGATCAAAGCTCTCTATCTGACTCTCCTTCGCAGAGCTCACCATCTCGTACCAAGATGAGTATGGGGAGCACTTCTCATCCTCCTCAGAGTTATACACTAAAGATAAGCAACTTATTTTAAAATACCTAAGTTACAGTCGATGGGCTCGAAGATCTAGAACTCATTCCTGATATTCCTCACAAGCCGCAGAGGTTAACCATTTAAGAATTCGTCTATTCTAGTCGCGAGCTCCTCTTTACACATCTCAATGTGATTATCTACTATTTCTTCATCAGTCTCAAAGTCATCGTCATGCTCGTGATAGATCAAGTTCTCTTCAAGCATCTTGAACGCATCTCAAAATTGACATAGCAAATTAAACTAACACACTTTTGCTCGCATCCTTGGATGAGAATTTGAAGATCTATCTGTCGAGGAAAAGTCTGAAAGGGCGCTTGACTATCCTTGATCTCTTGACCTTCCTCTCTCTTGAGTTGCCTTCTACTAATTGCTTCAAGTAAAGCACCTTTTCCTCAAAGTTGATCTTTCTCATCTTAGTGGCGCATCTGCTTGGGTAATAGCTGCTCCTGTAGGGGGAGCTCTCTTTTGCTGGCTTCAAATGCTGTGATCTGTTATCAGTGCGACGATTCTGATGGTTAGAGGATCTTTCGCTTTAAAGTCTCTGTGAAAGAATAGCGAAATTGTTGGAGTCTTATCTGAAATCAGTATGCTGATTCCTCTCAGATTGAGATTTAACAAAGGGATTTTGAGGATGGAAAGGAGTGCTACTTCTGCGGTTGTCTCTTATGGACGATTACTGGTGCATCCTTGAGCGAGCCGCTGTGAAACTTGCATGAGTTGAGCGCTCATTCAAGTCAAGAGAAGAGCTTTCGTCCTCCAAGAAATGCCTATTTCCTAAACCAAATTATTAAGATCTTTCAGAGATTATGATTAAGGAATGGAGGGAGGGAGGTGACTTACCATCAACGAATTAAGCATACTTCCTTTTCTTATTTTTCTGACCAACTTGTCTTTAAGCTCCATGAAACGATGCTTGGTTTTAGAAGGAGACGCTCATATCTAAGAAACTCTTTTCCTTTGATCTCTTCTCATCTTTCTGCTTCTAGATAAATTTATCTATAAGCCTTAAAAATAATTCGCAATAGATGTTGGCAGGCTTCTTGAGTTTATGAGAATCTAAACTTTATTATAGGAAGGCCAAAAATTTATAATATGAGAGACTAGGTGGCTATGATCATGAGGAATATCCTTTCTCATATCTGTAGTCTTATCGCAGTCTTAGGGATTTGGAAGTATGACAGGCTTTTCTCTCGCCTTTTGACTTTGTCTTTGAGCCAACTCTCTTTTCCTTGAGCTCTCATAGTATTAGGAAGACTTTTCCTCCTCCTCACTCTCCTCGCCCTCATATGAGCGTCTTGAGAAATTAGAATTTCTATTGCGGTCTCTAGTTTCTTAGGCTCAGTTAAATTCAAATGCAAGAGTCAACTTACTTGCAATCATTTAAAAGCTCTGATGCACTTAGTTAACTCAATCATCTAAGCTTTGGAAGGGCCCTTGGTCTCTTCGCTGCACTGAGAGTCTCTCCTCTAGCCTTATCTCAGAGCTTGCACCTGATTCTAACTAGGTAGCACAATAATGATGATATTTCCTTATGGCAAAGTTTAAATTCTAAGGTTGCTGTTGCTAGAGAGCCTTAGACTAACTGTCCAAACTCAGGTTTAAACTCCTGCTGCGGCCTGAGCTTTGACTCCTTTGCATAATTTCCTTCGTCTCCTCTCTGACCTTTAATCGCTCAAACCTTGACTTGATTTACACCTAGGGTACTCTAAACCCTCCCTCCCTAGCTTAAGTGGAACTGCTCTGAAATAAATTTCAAAACAACCAGTAAATAAAATTGAAAACTGAAATGAGGACTTAGATTCTTCATAATTTTTAAGAGCATGGGAGTTTCCTCTTCTATTGTGAGATGGTTTATCTTCTATCGTCAAAGAGTTGTGAGATCGGCTCAGGGAATTGAACTTCTCTTTCGCTTATTGATTCAACAGCATAAAAACAATCATCCTTAATATTCTATTTCAAAATTATGACTGATTCTTCTGACTATGTTAGTTCTGGGATGTCAAATTGCTCTCATAAGTTGTAGAATCGGCAACTCTTGGAATGGCAATCGTCACTCTCTTCCTGCTCATAGCTTGAGGGACTATACGAAAGCTTGCTTCTTAATTAGAAGGATCTGATTAGTTAAGTAAAAGAAATTTGAATTAAGAATGATTGCATCTTATTTTTATTTTCAGTTACAATTTTTGAATTGCTGCTGTTGTTGCGCACTAGACTAGCTTCTACTGTTCTTCATTGAATTGATTTGTTAATTTTCAAATTTAACTCACTGTTTTATAATCTCACGATGAATATCAAAAGTCTTATTATTTTCTTCTTACCTAAAATCTCTAAAAAATTCCTTCACTTTTTCCTTCCTTCATTGATTTAAACTACAGCCTTAAATAAAGAAAGAATTAGAAGACAACAATTGATGGAATTAAGAATTGTTAACTCATTAGAAATAGCCATCAAAGCTGTTTTCAATAGTCTGAGTAGTATTAGGACAGTAGAAGGGAAACAGCCCTGTGAAGCATTCGAATATCTTGGGCGGATTCTTCCCAACCAGAGAATAGTTGAAACAGTTTTCGTTTGAGTAGTTCGTGTAAGGAGGCGGGCAATCCTTAAAGCCATCATCGTAAAGGAAATGCTTAGTGTAGTTGTAAACTTAGAATAATAGAGAAAAAAATATCATCTTCATCTTAATCATTAGACTTTAGTAGGTTTTGTTGTGGACCCAAGTAACATTCTTGGACTTATTGTTGCTAAAACCAAGATAGTCGTATCTGATTGGATACTCATAGGGTTGCAGAAACACACTGTCAGCCTTCGTGAAGTTTCCAGTGGCGTTTGAGTAATAGACTCGCCTATTTCCGGCCAGATAGTAAGTTACCCTCCAGTCCACATAGATGCTCATGTTGTTCACCATCAGGAAGGGGAAAGTGGAGGAGAGGGAGAGGTCTTTAGCCTTATTGACTGCGTAGTAGGAATCTTAAAAGCGGAATTCATTCATGTACTAGTGGTGGTCAAACACGTAGATCCCTAGCAGTCTATTGAACTAAGAATATAAATAGAGATATCTTATAAAGATAAACGATAAATTTAACTTCAATCTCGCTCTGATTTCAGCGTAGGCATAAGTACCTATGCTCATGTGAAACCCTTGATTCGATCTTAGAGATTCAAAGGCCTTTCCTGGCGGGAGTCCGGGTATCCCTACAAAAGCGTATGGATGATAGAACTAGGTGTGCACCATAGGATCAGAATCCTCCAGACCTCTCACTAAAGTCTTGTTTCCGAAAGTAGGAGCGTGATTATTCATTATCTCCATGATGTTTAGAGCTCCACACTATATCAGCACATCTCCCAGTTCTCTAGAGAAAAAATTATTAATCCTCAAACATGAACTACTTACTTTGAAAAGTTGAGTTCCCAGGCGTTTTGAGAGACGACTACAATGAAAAACTTATTGTCGTACTCCTTGATCTTGCGAGCCATATCATGAGCTATCTTGAATCTGTTGACTCTCGTGTAGTTGAAAAGATTAGTCTCTGAGATTGAGTACTCCAGAGTGTTGACATTCAGAGTCAAGTTTCTGTAAATCATGTCTGTGTTAGTGTTGATCTCAGTTGCAGGCTATTCCAGCATCATGTCATAGACTGCGCTGTAAACTTTCTTCAAAGTGAATCAACTGAATACGGCCAGATAGAGTCCTCGCATTACTGCATGATTCAAGATTACTGTGTCATCTATAATAGACTTTAATAAAATAACACATAGAGAGATTATGATTTTAATTTTAATTATGATCTATCATGATAATGGAAGAGTTGTGATTTCTAGCTCCAGTTCCTCGTGCGTAGATATGAGCGTATTCATTTGCCTCTTAGGTTGGTTGCATTTTGGTAATAAGAACTCTATAATCGCACCAAGCACTATTACCTGCCTATGTAGTTGAAGTATTTCTTACTCTGAACTTATATGGCTTGCCTAGAACGCATTAGCAAAATATTTTTCCTCAAAGTCTTACTTGGCAGCAAGTTATCAAAGAGGAAGTACGTTTAAGTTCCCAGAGTAAAAGTTTAGCAGTTCTGCCAATAGATGTCCTGCTGGTAAGTCTGATTGAAATAGGTATGATTCATAAGCGTTGGGTAGAACACCATGTTTGAGGCGAGGACTGCGGCCTATATTCAGTCAAATCTAAAACCGTCTGTTAAACTTTGATGAGCTGAGTAAGAGAGTGTGATAATTAAGTCACACTTATTGTCGCTCTAAAACTTACATCGTTTCTTTCGCAGAATTACACCTCAGTCTAATAATTGAAGCCAGTATTTTTAGCAGGCTCCCAAACCAGTCTGATAGAGTGGTAGGTTATTTGGAACTGCTCGTAGCTGGCCAGTTCAGGTCAGGTCTTCCACTCGTCTGGGAAAGGCTTGAACTTCTGCATGGTTATAGAGTTCCTATTGATCAGGGGCAAGAAGGAAAATAGTAGAATAAGAGACAGGAAATAGCACTCTCTCATTTCAAAACAATTATAGAATACTTAATTATAGCGACTCTTGATTTCTATTGGCTTAATTTATTGTTGCATAAACCATATCTTGAGTATTTAAAGGAGAAATTTAATAGCATCTATATCTGCAAACGATGAGTGTTTTGTTAAGAGGAATGAACGAAATTAATCATTGTTTTTCTTATGCTCTTTTCATAATTTCTTAGGATTAAAATAAATAAAATATTCATGCATATAAGAATTGGATTGAAGTGAACTGCGCTTCTATTCATAGTTAAATCGCTATTCAATTGAGCAGTAGCACCTCCTTTGTTAGAGATATTGCCGCTGAAACTCTGCTTTCCAAATTTATTATGAAACTTGTGGAGAACATTCACGCTGGCGAATGAGCTCAGTGTGCTGTTCATGGGATTTTTAAAGTTCCCTCCTGCTTATTAAAGTACAATCATTTTTAAAACCATAGATAATAAAAGACTTAGACCTGAGCTGAAGTGGCCTCCGTCTTGATAGAGTGCAAACTCCTATTCAATATATTATACTGCAATAAGTCTTGGTTGTTGCTTTTAGGGGTGGTGAGCTGAGTGACTTAAAATGCTCTTTGTCTTTCAATTGATCTGTTGCTCGAAGCTGATTGAGACCTCTTAATCAGGTCTTTGATTTAAGATTAAATACACATGAGTAAAATCTTTTTTTATTTCTTAAAGCGTTTCTTTGGTATTAATCTAATCTATGGGTAGAGCTTGCAAAAGTATCTTAGGTGGTTTTTTGGCAGACTGAGCTCTTAATTACTGATTGAGAGTGATGGTTCCTCCATTGTTGATCTTGAAAACACCATTCATACCTTGCATCTAACTTTGATTGAGCGTCTGGTTCATGTTAACTTGTGTCCTATTAGGAAGGTACTGAGATTGCTGCAGCTGAGATGTTGAAGCAGCTATCTTCATTGTCTGGTTCATTTGGTTTTGCATCTGAGCAGAAACTGTCATGCTTTTATCAATTGATGGCTTAGAATGAGACTTCGTTTAAATAGGTGGCTTACTCAAAGCATTCTTGTTTGGTTGCTTGTTGTGAGTAGTATTTTAATTAGCCTTTGACTTCTTCTCACTTCTATCAAGCTACTTATCATTCATAATACTCCCGTTGTTCATTGCTGCATTTGGATTATTATGATGTTTGAATGAAAGTATTAATAATACTTTAAAGACTGAAAAATTATTGAGGGTGTCAAAGTTCTCTTGAGACTGAGAGCCTTGCAGTTTAACCTTTCCTTGATCAAATTATTTCAAAAAGCGAGCCACGAAAGCGCTCTCTTGTCTTTCAAAGGTAAGTAGTTTGCTATACATGCATTTGTCGCTGTTTACTTGATTCGCGACAGAGTTTACTATTCGCCCTATTTTGGTATCATACAGAGTCACAAATCTCTTCATCACTATTGCAAAAATAAAAGAAGACTATAATTTCAAGAAATGGAATAATTCTGCTTTAATACTGGCTTGACTTTGGCCTTGGTGATTCTAGTTTGCATATTCTACTTGGAAATGTGATGATGATCTGTGATATGTTTATCCTCCGCCACTTACTCCTATGTTTACTATATGCTCTACTGATTCTCCTCTTAGGCCTCTTTCTATTTCCTGACCAGAAGTTACAAGTTCTGCTCATTTATCCCCAAGAAGCGCATGTACTTATCTCCGAACTACTTCTATTTCACTTCGTTCAAATCTTGCTAGACTCTAACATTGGAGGGATCAAAGTCAGAGAGCTCGAGGATTATAGGTATTGCAAATTCACCCGAAGTGTTCTAACCTGTGGGTTTATCCCTATCTTTTGCTTACTTTAACGAAATTCAATATAAAAATGATGGAACATCGTATTAATGAAAGAAGCAGAGCTCCAAAACTCTAATGCCCTTGGTAATTGGTTTGAGGATGAGATGCATTCGGTTGCAAGTGATTATTAGACTAGGCGTTTTAGCCTGTATTATTGCCACTCATGTTGTCAATTTAAATCATTTGAGTTTACCAATAAATATGAAAGTTTGAATGTGAATGGTATGAGCGAATGAGTTCTTTCCATCTATCTATCTGACTAGGAATTTAATGAACTCTCTGATATTTTGGAAGAGCAGAGGGATCTCAATCTTCTTGAAAATAGAACGGGAGAAGCTTTCCTTAATGAGATTGAGAGTCTTTCTATTCTACAGCTTTGGAGTGCCATTTTCACTGCCGCCCTCATTCTAGTCTTTGAGTAAAAGCGCTTTTAACTTTCTTGAACTGTTAGGCCCATCCTCATCATAGGAGGGTATACGCTTGTGGGATATAGTGGCTGTAGTATGTGCCTTCTAGAGCTAGGACTGATTTAAAACACCATCCTGAGGGCCCTTCATGATGCCCAAATCCAAGTTTAATCTAGGGTCGTCATTCCCTCCTATACTTCCTATTCTCTTCTTGAACATGCAATATTTTGATATGACTTTTAAAACATGATGAACATGCTTCTTATCTTCTGTATTTAGGTGACTTTCTCTCTGTGCAATTCAAGAGCTTGATAAGGCCACACTTATTTGTAGGTGAGGAAAATTTACTCTAGCTTATCATCTATCTTGACCTCTGAAATATCTCTGATGAGTGAGAGCTTGTACGCATAGACATTTGTCTGCTCATTTAGGCACCACTTCAAGCGAGCTAGATGAGAGTTGACTCTTGATAACTCTCTTGAAAACAGAAGGAGATCACTTTAACGCTGGTACAAGTCCCAAAGACTTTTCTAAATGTAACTACCTGCAATGAAAGTCTACTTTGAATCGCTATTGCTAAATTCAAAAGCATTTTAAGATCTTAATGCAGTCAGAAATTTGGAATAATCGAGGCAGTTTTACCCTCGCTGTTTACAAATGATCCATAGTTTTTGTCATGCTGGAGAAGACTTGTATCTACTATAAAAATCTCCTCTTGATCATCTGAGAGCTTTTTAAGATTTATTTGCTCAACCAGTACCTATTTGGCATTTTCAAGTTCTTTCAGTAAGTCAACTTAAATTTAAGTATCTTACTTTAATTAACAACCTTGACCTTATTTAATTCTTCGTAATCTTTCAGTAGCATAGTCTGCTGTATCTATAATCGATCATAACCTTCTATCATGACTGTAGCATCGATCTATATTCCATTCATCCCCATTGAAATTCCATCCCCCATTTCCTCTGGTTGAGAAGTGAACTACAATAATTTCTAATGCAATTGCTCCATAGTGCGATTGAATTCCAACTCTTGAGTTTGCAAAGTAGATAAATTATGGTGATGGCTGGCTGCGTGACTTAAATGGTTCTAATATTTGCTTCTTTAGGCTGGGGTGGAACTATTAGATCGCTTGACACTTCCAGAAGACTGAGCTGAAATATATTAGTTCTAATTTCTCGAACTTTAGTTCTGAGATTGATTCCTATTCCGATTTTTCTGCTTAGAGCCCATTCCAGAATTTCCATGATGCAGGGTTAATTACTTGTGAGGGGCTAGTACTTTTCGAGCCACTATAGAATTAGAAGAAGCCATCTATGTTTTGAGATTCATAACCAGCTAACTCTCTTTCCTGTACTTAGCAAGTTAAAGTGACTTGATCTTTATTCTGTCCTTCAATAACTCAATCTCCTAAACCTTGCCCCCATCATTATCTTTATCATCTAATTTAAGGGTGTGATCTTTGGCGTACTTAGCTTATTATCCAATATGCTCTAAAGTCAGAGTGTTCTAATGGGCTTTTAGTTTGCTCGTGGTGCTGCTGTCATATTTATATCTCAGGCCGAGTAAGTTTTAAAACATGCTGGCTATCTCGATCTGCTAAGAGAGGATGTAGAGATCTCTGAAATTCTCCTTTCCAAAAATCATAGATGCATCACAAATACACTAGACTCATAATATTTCCCACAGCTATCATCTTCTTTCTTGCACTTTCCTTGTGTAGATTGAAAGCGCTTCCCTTCTTAAACTGGGATTCACTCCGGAGATCTTTCCCACCCGATCCGTTTGGATTAGGATTGCCGCCAGCTCTAGTAAGCTGCACTCCCATCATTCTAATCTTATTAGCCTTGTTCTCTTGCTCTTCTTCTAAGAACTCTTCAACTCTCTCTTTCAAAGTGTGCGCTAGCTCTTTCTTGTGCTCCTTAATTTGAACTTTGCACTGCTTCATCTTAGCGTCTTGAAGTTTCACCCTCATGGAGTTAGTCTGCTTAATTCTGTCAAGGATGAGGTGAATCTTCTATTGAAATTCGAAGTAGGGCCTGATTTCATTAACCTTGGCTATGTCGTAGGTTCTTTGCTCTCTAATGGTTATGAACAAGAAGAATAAATGTCATAACCAGTGAATATACTACTTCT